>ML331513.1:0-23957 GCA_005239505.1 Nicotiana paniculata
CGATGTGAACAAACCAACGTGGAGTTGAGTTATTGGTGTTCTCTATTGTATTGTGTTTCCTTTTGATTCGACCTGTTTTGCTCTCCATCTTTCTGTGTATTTTTGTGTTGTTTCATGATTGATTTCTGTAATTTCCTTCCGCTTTATATTGTCATTGTCGTAAATTATTTTGTGAAGCCTTAGGTAGATGTAACGTTTGGTGATTTCTATATTCATTTTATTTATTTTGTAGACCAGTGGTGTCTTGACTAGTCCTCGTCACTACTCCACCGAGGTTAGTCTTGATACTTACTGGGCACCGCTGTGGTGTGCTGCTACTACACTTCTGCACATTTTTGTGTGCAGATCCAGGTATATATTGTAGTAGCTGTGTGGATGATTGTCGAGGAGACTCAAGGTAACCTGCTACTGCGTTTGCAGGCATCGGAGTCACCTTCTTTGTATTTATTATTCATACATTGTTGTATTTATTTCCAAGCAGTTGTACTTAGAATTTGTAGAAGAATCGTAGAGCTTATGACTTGTACTACCGGTTTTGGGAAAGTTTGTACATTCTGTTGAGATTCTATATCAAGACCGTTAGTTTTCCTTTTATTATTGTTGTTATTCAGTAACTGCTAGGCTTACCTAGTCCCTAAGACTAGGTGCCATCACGATACCCAATAGAGGGAAATTGGGTCGTGACACAAATGCACCAAATGCTGCAACAGCTTTCCATAATATCCCAAAAAGCATCTAAAACTCATCTGAGCCTCTTGGGCTCCAATCTGAACATCCACACAAGTGTAATAACGTCATATAAAATCGCTCGCTCATTCAAATCTCCAAAATAACATCAAATATCAAGAATCAATCGTCAAAACTCAAAATTTCAACTTTGAAACTCATTTTTCCATTTTTTTTACATAATGCGCTGAAACGCGCTCGGGTCACCTAAGACCCCAACTAGATGTGCGTACAAGTCTAAAAATATCATACGAATCTGTCGCCATCGTCAAAAGACTGATCCAAGATCGTTTTGATGACCCAACCAGTTGTGTTGAGTATTTCAATTATTTCTAGCTATTTGAAGTCTTGAGTAGTTCATATGATGTATTATGACTTGTGTGAATCGTCGACTTTGGTTTTGAGATGATTCAGGATCGATTTGGAAGAATGATTCTCAACTAGGAAGCTTTAAGTTGAAAGAGTTGACCAAGTTTGACTTTTTTGTATTTGAGCTTGGATCGGAGTTTTGATGGTTCTATTAGGTTTGGATAGTGATTTTGGACTTGGGCATATCCCTGGATTTATATTTGGATATTTCTAGAAGGTTTTGGTGCTAATTGGTGAAAGTAGGCAATTTGAAGGTTTGGAATGTTCATAAGTTTGACTGGGAGTTGAATTTAATGATACCGGGTTTGGATTGTTGTTTCATGAGTTGGAATAGGTTCAATATGTCATTTGAAATTATATGCAGAATTTGGGTTCATTCCAGATGTGTTAGTCTTGAATCAGACACATGGTTCGAAGTTTAAAGTTTATGAACATAAGAGATTGATTTTGATCAATTATTCGTGGTTTTGATGTTATTATGTGTGATTTATGGCTTCGAGTAGGTCCTTGTTATGTTTGGGGACTTGTTGGTATGTTTGGATGGGGTCCCGAGAGGCTCGGGTGAGTTTCAGGGTGGTTTCGGACCATTTTTAGGCCCTTTTTAGTTGCTAGTTTTTGGCTACAGGGATGTGAATCGCGATCTAAGACCTTTGGGTCATGTTCGCAAAGAGAAATTGTTGTTTGGGCCTTGTGAATCGTAATTGGGCAAGCCATTCTCACGACTACGTAGAAGAATTTCTGTTGTCACAACACTGACTTGGAAGCTTATATCTTGCAATATATAAGGAATTTGGAGATGCTCAAAATATGAAAGTTATAGCCCTTTGGATATAGTTTTCATAACATCAAATCGTCTGTCATTTTGGAGTTTTGTACAAAGATTTATGGCTATTATACTAGAGGGTATGTGGAAGAGTGTGTCAAGCTTTTTGGAGTTTGTACATCGCGATTGCGGGAACATGGCCGTGATCGTGATGTGTAAAAATTGTGCTGGAATATTTTTCGAAACGCGATCGCAAGGTTGGTGATCACGAAGAAGGACCCCTTCCAGTGCATTATAACATCAAATTTTGGGATTTTGAGTTTATTTTCTTCACTTTTTGAGTTGGGGAGCTTGGGATACAGCGATTTTGGAGGCGATATTCACCACATGGATTGGGGTAAGTATTTTCTACTTGATTTTGATTATAATCCCTGGTTTCATCTTCAATTTTGGCATTTGAATGATGATTTTGAAAGAGAAATTGGGGGGTTTTGTCTAAACTTTCCTAAAGTGAATATTTTTGAGTTTTGAACATCGATTTAGAGTCGGATTTGAGTGAATTAGTATGGTTGGACTCTTATTTGAATGAGTTGTGAGAATTTGTCAGCTTTGTCAAGTTTTGAGGTGCGGGCCTAGGTTTGACCTTTTGGTTAACTTTGGGCTTTTTACTAATGATTCAACCTTTATCAATTGGATTTTTTTCCTTTGGCATTATTTAATGTTTTTGAGTTGCTTTTGGCTAGCTTTGAGTTGTTCAGAGCTCGATTGGTGCTGGATAGCGCTTATAGAGTACCGTTTGGCTTGCTCGGTATTTGATTTTTTCTTGAGATAAGTAACATATCTAAACTTGGATTTGAGGGTATTTAACCCTGGGAACAATGTTATATGAGATGTATTGGGGTGACGCACATGCTAGGTGACGGGCGTGTGGGTGTGCACCAGCATAATTATGATTCAAGTTGACTTTTAGGTTATTTCAGTTGTAATATTTGGGCTTGACTGTTATACCTAGAAAGCATGTTTACTTTTTCGTATCTATGAACAAGCTGAGCATAAGATCTTTTGAGTTAGTATTTTACTGCCTTCATGGTATTATTATGGGTTGTTATTGGCTATTGGTGTTAGACAGTAACCTTCTTCAAATCTTGTCAGTGCTTTCAACCTGAGGTTAGGTTTGTTACTTATTGAGTACACAGGTCGGTTGGAGCTGGAGTTGATGTTGATGCGTATGGCGGAAGCTAGAATTGAAAAAAAACATGTGTTTCAGTTATCTCTACCACCTGTTCTTGGTAGTTCTAGATTTAAGATTTTGTTTATGTACGTTGCAAATGGATGTAGTATCATTTTCCTATCAGTTTTGTAATTTTAAGTGGCTCGTGACTTGTACTACCAATTCATAGGTTATTATATACAAGTTTAGTTAATTTATCATTAATTTTCTTACTAATCTCTTTTGGACTGTGTTGGCTATTAGTTGGCTTACCTAGTGGATTAGGTTAGGTTCCATCATGACTAGTTGGATTGGGATCGTGACAAGTAGATGAAGTGGGCATTTAAGACAGACAACTTGAGTGTGGTGAGGGTGAGAGTACCTTGATATATCACCGTGAAATCATTTATTTGAAATGCATACTTGGCACACAGGCATAGAGATGCATTTTCTTATGCTAGATGATATTGTGACATTCATGATTTGACATGTAGGCATATAGATGTATATTTCTCATGCTAGAAGGTATACGATAATTGGTGACTTGACATGTATATTGACACGTAGGTAGAGAGATGTACTTTCCTCATACCAAATGGTAAACATAAATTCTTATCTGGTGTTGTGAATTCGGAATACAATTCTTTTGATAAAATCATGTTTAGTTGATTTCAGTGGTAAGATTTGGGCTTGACTATTATACCTAGAAATTATGTCTACTTTTCCGTAACTGTGAATTGAGCATAATATCTTTTGAGTTAGTACTTTTACTGCCTTCATTGTATTATTATGGGTTGTCGTTGGCTATTGGTATTTGGCACTGGCCTTATTCTGAGCTCGTCACTACTTTCAACCTGAGGTTAAGTTTGTTACTTATTGAGTACATGGAGTCGGTTGTACTCATACACACTTATACAGCGTGCATGCATATCTTGGAGTTGATGCTGTTGTGTATGACGGAAGCTGGCATTGGAGATATACCTGCGTTTCGGTTATCGCTACCACTTGTTCTTGGTAGTTCTAGATTTGAGATTCTGCTTATGTATATTTCAAGCAGATGTTATATCATTATCCTATCAGTTTTGTAATTCTAAGTCTTAGTGACGCGTGACTTATACTACCAATCTTTGGGTTATTGTATAAAAGTTTAGTTAATTTATCATCAATTTCCTTCCTAATCTCATTTGGATTGTGTTTACTATTAGTTATCTCACCTAGCGGGTTGGATTATGTGTCATCACGACTAGTTGAATTTTGTATCGTGATAATCGTTTACTAAGAATGTTGACCGTGGTCAAACCAAACCTTATTTTAAGTCAAAAATCACGTTTTTTTCAAAATTTCACATAAAAGTTTTCTGAAGAACCTTACGTACCACGCACGCAAGTCTTATAACATCAAATTGAGCTACATGAGGTCTCAGTACATAGAAAAGGTGCTAGTACTCAAAATGACCTATCGGGTCGTCACATATGTTGATGTTATATATATATGTATGCATGTATGTGTGTGTGTGTGCTACTACTCAAAATGACCTATCGGGTCGTCACATATGTTGATGTTATATATATATATATATATATATATATATATATATATATATATATATATATGTTATGACTCACTTTTCAAATGAGTTATGTTTCAGTCTTTTATATGTAGACCCTTATTTTTTGTTATATACAGACATTTCTTTATAGAAGCATGTTGTTATCTTCTCTTTACAAATGTTCCAGGTTCATATATTGTTATAAGAGATATGACGGGTGTTCCCTTGGTCAAGTTAAGACATCGAGAGTCGGTCAGCCTCACCCAGGTTTGGGGCGTGAAAGTCTAATTACCGGATCTTACTGTGCCTTTACTTTTGTAGCAATTTAATGATATCATACCTTATCTCTTATTTTATTTATGTTTACTTGCTTATTTAACTGTTAGTAAGTGTCAAAGTCAACCACTTGTTACTACTTATTCGAGGCTAGACTTGATACTTATTGAGTACTGGTTTGTAATCATACGTTACACCTGCATATCTTTGTGCAGATTCTGAGGCACCTACTAGTCGTACCTATTCAGCTACTTAGGAGCTTGCATTGGGTACTTCGTGGTGAGATTCCCTATTTTTTAGATCTGCAGCACATGGAGTTCCCATTTCTTATTCATATGTTTCTATCTATTTACTTCTTTCCAGAAAGATATTGTTATTTGGTTGATACAGTTTACTCCTTTTAGATGCTTGTGATGTTTTGAAACTGGGTTTTGAGATGTTGTGCATTATTTGTGGTCATGTTTAGATCTTGCCGTTGGTTTATGTATTCATGATGCTTTTGAGACTCATTCTGGTTTTATATTTATATCAAATATGTTAATGACTTAATAATTGGCTTCTATTATTGTTGTAGAGTATTGGCTTGCCTAGCAAGCAGGTTAGACGTCATCACGGTCTTTAATGGGATTTTGGGTCGTAATAATAATAAAATATTAATGTAAAGCTAATTATAACTTCATAGTAGGAAATATTATGTGTAAAGTGAAAAATAAATAAAATGTGAGAATACTTATACTTTGAATGAATTTAAAAATAAATAATCAAATAACTAATAATATTCAAAACTATTATTGATAAATTTAAATGAAAAAAGTGTTCCGAGTAAGAGGATAGAAATGTAAAAATGTATCAAATTTAAGAGGGTAATAAGCAAGACATTCATTCATATGGTAAGCTAATAAAACATCACATGATAATATAATAAAACTAGATAATGAATAATGCAATAACTATAAGCAAAGAACAAAAAAAATATGTAAAGATTTAGAAGGATAAGACTTGTTTGAATTTGACCTCGAAACGAAATGCAAGTACTAGTATTATTGTAACGACCCGACCGGTCGTTTTGAGCCCTAGCGCGTTGTTTGATGATTTGAGGCTTTGAGTAGCTTCACATCATGTATTATGACTTTTACGCGTAGTCTGAATTGAATTTCGGGAAGTTCAAAGTTGATTCAGAAGGAAAATTCTCTATTCAGAAGCTTTAAGTTGGAAGAGTTAACCAAGGTTTGAATTTTGAGTAAACGACCTCGGAATCAGGATTTAAAGGTCCCAATATGTTCGTATGACGATTTTGGACTTGGGAATATGTTTGGGTTAAGAATCAGGTGGCCGAGGAGCATTTCGGCGCTTATTTTGGAAAGTTGGCATTTTGAAGGTTTTAGAAATTCCTAAGTTTGATATGAAGTGACTTTGGCATTATCGATGTCCGTTTGGGATTCCAAGTCTTGGAATAGGTTTGTATCATGATTTATGACTTGTACGTAAAGTTTAGCTTCATTCCGGAATGTTATGATATGATTCGTACGCGTTCGTCGAAGTTTGGTTGAAAGTTGAAAGAAAGACTTTGATCGTCAATTCATGATTTTGATGTTATTCGTGGTGTTTCGAGCCTTTATATAAGTTTGGGTAAGGTATTGGGACTTGTTGGTGTGATTGGACCGGGTCCGGGGGGCCTTGGGTTGTGATTCGGGGTGGTATCAGACCAAGTTTGGATGATTTGATGTCGCTGGTGTGCTGGTGTTCTGGTGTGCTTCGCGATCGTGAAGGTATTCCCGCGATCGTGAAGAAGGCTGATGAAGGTCCCCTATTTTTCTCTTAGAGAACACGAGGAGGCTCACGCGAACGCAGAGAAGGACCTTGTCCTACTTCGCAAATGCGTAGTCTTAATCGCGAACGCGAAAAAAGCTAGGAGGGGGTGGTTGTGTGGCAGAAGGCCTTCGCGAACGCGAGATGAGGAGCGCAAACCAAAGGGCAGGGTCAGCTGGGCATCGTGAATGCATTTAGGTTTTTGCAAACGCGAAGGGCAGTTGGGAGGGGTTGGCCTTCTCGATCGTGAGGCGTTTCCCTAGATTGCATAGAAGAGCGGGCCTAGGCAGATTTGATTTAATTAGGGATTTGCCTAATATTCTTTCATTTTCACTTGGATGGGCGATTTTTGGAGGTCTTGAAGAGGATATTTTCATCATATATCATGAGGTAAGTTATTCCCACTTGTTGTAAGCTATATAAATGAATTATACATGGATTCGAACATGGAAATTGGTGGAAATTCTGAGATTTTAAAGAAAACCTATAATTTGGTATTTTTGGATTTTGACCACGAAATTAGACATGAAATTAGAAATAAATTATATATTCAAGTTCGTGGTGTTATGGGTAAAGTTTATCTTCGAAAATTTCGGAATCTGAGCATGTGGGTCTGAGGGTTGACTTTGTTGATATTTCGAGCGGAGTTGAGAATAGTTATAAATTGATTAATTATGTGTATTGGAGTGTATTTTTATTAGTTTTCATATTTTTTGAATAGTTTCGGATCGATAGGAATTGGTTTGAGGTGCTAGAGAGGTGTTGGAGCCGGTTATGGAACTTCGGAGTGAGGTTAGTCTCCTGTCTAACATTGTGAGGGGAAAATTACTCGTAGGTCATATTTTGTTATGTGCTACATATTGTGGGAGATACTGCTTAACGCCAGTTTCCCTCCACATACCCAAAGAAAAATCTCCTGGCTTAGCACTGGTTAACTTGTGGGGTGTTACATACCATGTAGACAACAACCGCAACAGTCACCAGTCTGGTCCCTACCCCAGCACGTATGAGGTGACGAGTGTCCGCGCGTATGCTAGAATTCCTAATTATGTCCGGGTAGACTTAGACTTACGCCATGCTTTAATTGTACCAATTGAGTTATCCTTGCATGTTTAATTACTTTAATTCGCATTATGACCTGAGTCTAGACTCTCGTAAGGGACTCGCTATTTTAGATACTTAACGAGCTACTTGATTAGTAGTTTACGGATTCCTCCCGCGTTGTGCGTATTCATCAGAAAGTATTTCTTGAATCTCATACTCACACGTATACTCGTGAGTGGGGTCAAAGACCGGAAAAAGATTCATACTCTAATGGTATCGGGTTGAACGCCTCAGCAACACTCTTATGGGATCGGGTCGTTTGACTCAGCAGTATCATGTATAATACTCTTATGGGATCAGGTCGTTCGCCTCGGCAGGATATTGTAACACACTCTTATGGGATCGGGTCATTCTCCTTGGCAGTATCACATATCATATTCTTATTGGATCGGGTCATTCGTCTCGACAGGATTTTGTATCACACTCTTATGAGATTGGGTGGTTCGCCTCGGCAGAGTCGTGCGAATACTTGATAAGGAGTCCGCGTACTCATGTGTTTCCTAACTTGAGATGTGACGGAAGAGATAAAAACACAACACAAAATTATGCTCGCTAGTCGAATATAGTAAGTTAAGATATTGTATCCACAAGGATTGGATTTAAACAGTTATTACCAGGCTAAAGGGAAAATTTGTTAGGCTTTGCCCTGAATTTCTACCATAACTAAAATTACTTTTTATGGAGAAGAAAATAAGTTTTCTTGGTGGAAAAGGACCCTTCCACATTTATTCTTTTCTTAGAGGAGAAGCTTTTCACTTCTATAAATTGAGGCTTCCTTCTCATACAATAACATAATCTTCCATAATATAGCCCTTAAGATAGTTATGTTTAAGGGCAGACTATTCTCTTAAAAAAATTATTTTTCTTTTATAGTAGTGATGAATCATATATAGGTCGATTGATCGAATCATATAAATTATTATGTCTAGTTTAGTATATTTTTCTTTATCGTCTGATTTATCATCGTCAAAATTTATTTTATTAGCTTTCACATGACATCTTGTTATTTCAATCTCTAACATGTACTGCTGTCAGTTCTATGAAGAAGTTTCTTTAATTGTACTACAAACATTTAGCTTGTCCATTCACCTCGATGGAATAAGTTGGAATGAGTACATCAACCCCAAAAGAGAAAAAGAGCGAGAAAAAAAAAGATAAATGTTTAGAAATCTCAAAATAGATATACTATACTCGGATTGCACAAAAGCAAGATAGATAACCACTTTGCAGTAACCCAACAATACAGCTTCTGAAGAAGATCCCTAATCAGTCAGAATTACATATTGAAGATTGAAGAGTATAAATGTGTGGACTGCCTCGACTTGTGTGCATGTGTATTATTGCTCCAGATGATTGCATAGTACAACTTGATATAATAATAATAAATAACGAGTTTTAAATAAAGGAAATTAGAAATTTATTTTTCAATATAGTCGACTGGTGAAGAAGAAGAAGAGGGTAAATATAAAGTATTGGATTCTAGTGATAGTTAGCTTTTGGCATAAGGAATATCTACAAAAATAACAGACATTTTAACTCTATGGGGCCCCACAAAAAATGCATATGGTCTTGATGGGAAATAGACAAGATGAGGGATGTTGGAAAATTTATTTAAAGTTGTGATTAGGAAACCTTTATTGTTTAGGATTTAAGATTTGCTAGTTTATTTAGTTCATGTCTAAATAGAATTTGTAATTTTTTTTTTTACGAATTGGAGCGACAAAGGGCTGAATCTCAGTGGATTGTGGCGGCAAGGCTACTCTGCCACTTACAATACCCCATCGTGTAGTTAAATCGTCTGCAAAGGATTCTACCCGCCACTCGATGGAAATTGTACTTCAAGGAGGCCACTGCGTCTCTTCCGCCGCGATGACGTAGCCAACGACACATGCCCTTGGGGGCCAAAGGCCCCTACTGCGGGTTGGCAAGCGGACGGAGGGCGCATGCGTTGCTTCTAGCCCGGATTCTGACTTAGAGCCATTCAGTCATAATCCAACGCACGGTAATGTAGTCAGAATTAATATAGGAATAGACTTTCCTATTTATCTTATTTAGTTAAAATAAATTTGATACTATTATAAATAGAGGTATTGATAACTTATTTTATGTGTAAAAGATCTGTATAGGAAATAAAAATTGTAGGAATCTTTTAGAGATTTATCATAAAATATTTTTTCTTTAATCATCCTTATAATGTCCCAACTATCAAATTTGGTCAACATTTCTTTCCATTTTGAGGGACACTTAAAATAAAATAAAATTCAAAGGATTTAGTAAGACTCAACCTGACAAGATTCTTTTTTGCACTAAGGTATGTGACTTCAATTAGAATGAAATTTGATCTCAGAATATTTCAAGCTTATGAAATGAATTAGACTTTCATTCGTATGCGAAAGTATTGTTTTTAGTTACTTCAATTATACTTTAATCTTTAAAATTTATAATTTATGATAGAAAAAATCAAAAATAAGAAAAAGAAGAACCGAGTTTAGTTATATAAAAATTATGCAACACTCAATAAGTCAAAATAATGATTTTAAAGTAAAAGTAATGTCACGCCCCGACCTCAGTCAATGCGACCGACGCTCAATCGAGATATCCCAGTTAAGCAAAGCTTGCTAGATGCTTTCTACCCAACATTGCCCATTAACAATACATAAGAATCAGTACAAGTGACAAATATGAGAAGAGCAAAGTGTTCCAAATTCTATTTCCATTACTCAAAGAATATTCATTTATGATGTTCAAAATATTACAAGTTAATAGATATGATAAAAATATGTTTGTGAAATATCAACACTTACTAGTTTAATTCCCAAGATCATACCACTCACAACTTGTTTACGGAGCCTCTAAGTACAAAAGAAGAGTAGTATGAAAGGGCCGGGGATAAGACTCTGGCTATACCTCAAAACATAAAGTACAACGTCAAATGACATGAAGCCCGGAACAGAGTATGACTCGCCAAAATCTGCTAAATAGAGAGTAATGGATATCGAGGATCAAGCAGACCGTTGATGAACCACCTGCATCCATTGAATATGTAGCGCCCCCAGCAAAAGGGACGTTAGTATATGTGGAATTGTACTAGTATGTAAAGTTAAATGTCCTCTTTCAAAATAGAATGCCAATATAAGAAGGGAAAACACCATGAAAGAAAAAAGTAACAACCAATGATATCCAAATGTCAAGTTGAAACATTACAATTTTCTAAAATACGAGAATAATTTTATTTTTGGTTAGGAGATCATTATCACTGATATACCACTGTGTTTTTAGCACGGATTCTGATCTCCGCCCGATCAGCTAGGCCATCTCACCAAAGACATTTGATCTACACAAAGCTGCCTCACACCAATGTGTGCAGGTAGAAGTGCAATCACAATCACAATCTCAATCACAATTTCAGTTATAATTTCCAGCACAATCACCACTATGTGTGCGGTATGGCGTCCAATCAAGACCCAACTGGTTAGGCCATCTCACCATAATGTCGTGTGGATAGACTTCACCCTTTTCTAGAAATCATCTCATCCCAATAAAGGGGAATATTCTCATCACATAAATCTCATCCCAAATAAGGGGAATAATCACAATGCACTCCTACACCGGCACATGTAGTTTCAAAGTTATGTTATTTAAACCTACCCTTCCTTGTTGAATATTGATACTCCCAAAAAAAAAATTATGTTTGAACACAAGGGAAACAAAATGACAAATATATTTTATATTCACCTCATAATCTTTCACACTACATATAGCTTAGTACTTTCTATCATTCATAACATCATTATTTCCTTGACTCTCTTGGCCATGTTTATGATTCTTCAATCATGGCACGCTAGCCGTATTTCATATTCCATATTTTTCAAAGTATCATCAACATAAATATCAACATATAGAATATTCCTGAAGTCACCACTTTAGGTTCATTAGTAATGTAGGCTTTAAACACAACGGATTCCTTTCTAAAGATTAGAGCAAATGACTAGCAATTAAAGAACGAGTTAAATTCATAATCGAGTGATACACCACTTATTCTTAAAATACTTTTTTCCCAAAAGGGCAATACAAAAATTAAACACATGAGTATGTAAGGACTCAAATCACATTGAATATTTATAAAGGAGAACATGGTGATTTATGATTGAAATACGAATTTAAATCGAGTACACTAGCTACAATAACCATGGCCACTTTTTATATCTCACTTCTTTCACCTTCAAAATAGTCATAGTTTATCAAAAATAAGGAAACATGTAAGCCGAGGTTTGATATTTATATGAACAATAAGAACCCTATCACATTGAGTTTTCTTCCACAACTTGGCATAACAACCTGCAATAAAAATATGATTGAAATCATAATATTCCGACACATTGGTCACATTTGAATACATTTCCAAAGGAGAGAAATTATGATAAGAGCATCTGGTACACATTTCTAGTATATATCTTTCAACACAATTTTATTTGGAATAGTAACATTTATACGAGATAACTCGGAACATCGGAATTAGGAACTTAAGCCAACCATACTTGAAACTGACGAACAACATGGAATTCGATTCCAAGAGAGAAGTTTAGCCAACATACTTCAAATTCGCCCCTTAATGATACTAAAATGGTCCACTACACTAAGAAACTTCAATCTACAATAATAATTCAATGTTACCAATATTAGTAACAAATTCCATAATTTAGGCCATTTAGGTATTTTATCAAACACCTAGTAGGCATAAATCTCTACATTTCTTAACCATAGAATTAGTTTATTCAACTATCACCATTACCAAGAATTTATCCCACCATCATTATTAAATAATTTATAACTTCCAACATCAAATGCATGACCATCCATCCACACCCAACTAACAAAATTCCATCAAATAATCACATTCAATCTCTAAAATAACAAAGTTTTTAAGTTGGGAACTTATGGCTTCCAACCACCATCCCATAAGTTCCAATACTTAATTCTTAGTCATATTTCCATAATAAATCCATGCATGTAAGTCTAAGGGTGTAGGATTACCTTTTGGAAGAAATCCTGCAAAACCCTCCCTTGAGTTCTTGAAGATAATGGGGATTTCTTACCTTGAATATGGGAGGAGTTGGGGGTCTTGAGAGAGTGGAGGAAAGCTCCAAAATTCATCCAAGTGAAATGGGAAAAATAAGCCCCCCAAATGACTTTAAAAGACCTTAAGTTGGGGCACGCCCGGTCTGGCGAAGTGTGCCGCTCTTCGCTGTCCACTGAATGAAAGATAATACAAGATCTGTGCCCGGACTGGCTAAGTGAGCCTTGCTTCCTTGTCCGCCAAAATAGCAGGGTGGTATAATTTTAGTAATTTGATCATAACGTTTAGTAGGAAAGTCCAAATGACGAATGGCTTGATGCGTTAAAAAGTAGACTCAAAGGGCTACACTATAGGGGAAAAATTCATTGGAACTATATTTATATTATTATATTTATACCCATTCAAAGTCAAGTGTTGTGAAATTTGGACATCTATTCCACTTAATATTTCCAACTCGTTCCAAACAACTTCTTCTCACTTACAGACCTATTTAATATGTTCAAAAACACTCTCCATATATATATATTTTCAAGTCAAAATAATATGGTTCTATCCCATAGGTCTCCTTTAGAACTCAAAAACATTATTCTCAATTATTGTTGGTGCACTATAAAGTCTTAAATCATTAGTTAGTTCTACGGGGCCTTACAAGTCACTAGTCGAATGTCAGGAAAAATATCATTACATCGACTCAATGTGGACAATATGATATCAGTTTGGATTTTTGGGATTGTACAAAAACATTACCCTATAACATGTTATTTTTTATGAGTCGACATTGCAAATTACATGTGATGACCCAATAGGTTATTTTGAATTTTAGCCTTCATTTCTGTGTTTTGAGACCTTGAATATATCCATTTAGTCTTACTCGATTTGCGTGAATAGTCCATATCTTTTTTCGAAAAACTTTTATGTGAAAAATTAAAGAAAATATGAATTTTAATCTTAAAAATGATTTGATTTTAGTATGGTCAATATTTTGTGTAAACAGACACAGATTAGTATTTTGACTATCCCGATGAGTCCATATCGTGATTTAGGACTTGGGTGTATGCCCGAACCAAATTCAAAATTCCCAAACTTGATTTAACGTGATTTGTTAAAAACTAGTAATTTGATGGTTTAAATAATTCCTAAGTTTGACCGTAGTATGTCTTTGTTTCTATAGGGTTTTGATTTTGGTTTCGGAACTTGGTATAGGTTCATTTCACTATTTATATATTATATGCAAAATTTGGTGCAAAACAGAGTTGATTTGACATGATTCAAACATCCGGTTGTAAATTTGCATGTTCTTGAGTTTCTTTGAAAATGTCATTTGGTGATTGTTCGTAGTTCTAGATGATATTTTGGTGTTTTGATCGCATGAGCAAGTTCGTATGATATATTGTTACAATTATGTGCATGTTTGGTTTGGAGCCCAAGGGGCTCAGGTGAGTTTCAAATAGGCTACGGATCGATTTTGGACTTAGAAGGTTTCTGGTGTTTCACTGTTGCTGCTATTTAGTGCATTGTGCTTCATGATCGTGAAGCCACTCTCGCGATCACGAAGAATAACTTGGGGCTAGGGTGGTTTTCTTCTACGCGAACGCGGGGAATTGGTCACAAATGCGAAGCATTGGGGGGATTACCCATCGCGAAAGTGATGACCCTCTCGCGAATAAGAAGGTTTATGGGATTCTGGGGGAGTTGGTCAGTAGCTCTACGCGAACGTGAGCCCAAACTCGTGATCACGAAGGCCAGAGGGACATGCCATCACGAACGCGTAGCATTTCTCACGAACCCGAAGGCCATTTGGGTCGTTGTTCGTCGTGATCGCATCAGGCCCTTCGTGAACGTAAAGAAGGCTAGATGCCCAGTGACTAAAATGTCCCAAAGACGGGATTTTCTTCATTTTCACCATCTTAACATTAGAGCTCGGCCTAGAGGAGATTTTGAAGAAGAATTTCATCATCACTTCATAGGTTAGTATATTTTAACTCGTTTTCTTCAATTTCCATCAACACCCATTGATTTTTAACCTTAATCTAAGCTCTTTCATGTTAGAAGATTAGGAATTTAGGTAGAATTGGGGATTTTAAAAAATTTGTGATTTAGGCCTCAAATTGAGGTTCGATTTCAAAACTAATCACATAATCGAGCTCGAGGGTGAATGGGTAATTGAGTTTTTATCTGAATCTTGGGTTTTGACAAAGCGGGCCCAGGGTTGCTTTTTGAAAAAAGTAAAAAGATCTTTGCTTTATCTATTGTAATTGATTTTTCTAGCATTGTTTGATGATATTAAGTAAATTTTGGTTAGATTCGATTCGTTTGGAGGCTTTTAGAGGAGAGGCCCCAGTTGAGCTTTGAGTTGATTACGGAGTGAGGTACGTGTTGGCTTAATCTTGATTTGAGAGAATTAAGAACCTTTGAACTATATGTTATGTAAATTACATGTGTAACAGCGTATATGCAAGGTGACGAGTGTATATACGCCGTCAAAATAATTGTTTCCATGCTTTCTCGTATTTCAAGAATTATCTTATTCCATATCTTAATTGTTACATGCTTTAATTGCTTTCTATGCCGTAATTTGTTACTTCTCATTAATTATTCTTGTCGCTCTAGTCGCATAAGCATTACACATTCTCCAACTGATTATCCATTAATAAGCATTATCCCATCTAGTCGCTCGTGTATTCGTGACATCAGTTCTAAGATTTTGTATTTGGATATCGTTGCTTATCAGATTTATCTACTTTATTTCAGTTTTTTATCTTATTAGTTTTCATTTGATTTGAAATATTAAGAATGGTTAATAACCACATCTAATGTTGGCTTGCCTAGCAAGTAAAATATTAGGCTCCATCACGATCCTGAGGATGAGAATATCGGGTCGTGAAATTACATAAATGTTAGTGTAAAAGCTTAGCTTTAACCCCTTTATGAATGACTAAATTACAAGGAAAATATGCTTAATTAACTAAATTGCTTATTCAAGTATCAAGATGGAGGAGAAGGTGAGCTAATCCAACCATTTAACAAACTAAGTCATGATTATTGTATACGGGTATGTGACTTCAATTAGAATGAAATTTGATCTCAGGATATTTCAAGTTTATGAAATAAGTAAGCATTACACATTCTCCAAGATACTTTTTTTGAAAAAAAAAGAACAGATCATCCATTTTTCTGCCGCATATCCTAGTTTGACACCAAGCAATGAAGCTTTTTCTCTAAAAGAATTTTCAAAAATTCTTTTCTACTTGCCCCATAACTTCGGGAGAAGGGATGCCTCCTCACAAAGGGGGTCGCACTGACCAGGCTCGGGCGACTGTTTACCAAAAACATGGGTCTCCCCAAAGTCATGGGTTGGGAACGGTAATTGAACTCTATGAGATTGAATCTCCTGTTGTTTATCAATAGCTCAGTGGTAGAGCGATCGGTTGTTAACCGATTGGTCGTAGGTTCGAATCCTACTTGGGGAGATTTGGGGGGCAACAAGCACATTTGGAGAGTGTAGTACATCGGAGAGTTGTATGTTGCGTTCGGGAAAGATGAATCTCTCCCGAAAGGGAATTTATTGATTCTCTCCCAATTGGTTGGACCTGAGGTGCGATGATTTGCTTCACAAGCGAGGTCTCTGTTTCAAGTCTAGGATGGCCCAGCTGCGCTTGGGAAAAGAAATTCAACTTTCCTTCGTATGAAAAAATATTGTTTGAAGTTACTTCATTTACACTTTAGTCTTTACAATTTGCAATTTATGATAGACAAAATGAAAAATAAGAAATAGAAGAACCTAGTTTAGTTATATAAAAATTATGCAACACTCAATGAGCCAAAATAATGGTTTTAAAGTAAAAGTCACTAGTCAAATGTCAAAACAAATATTGTCACATAGACTCAATGTGGACAATATGATATCAATTTGGATCCTTGGAGATTGTACAAAAATATTATTTTGTAACATGTTATTTTTGATGAGTCAGTATTGCAAGTTACAACAAAAATTAGTGTAAATTAAAACTTAGCCTTAATCCCTTTATGAATGACTATATCACTAGGAAAATATTCTTAGTTAACCAAAATTGCTTTATAAAGTATCAATATGGAGGACAAAGTCAGCTAATCCAACTATTAGCCCAATGAGTCAGAATAATAATTTTAAATTAAATGTCACTAGTCAAATGTCAAATGTCAAAAAAAAATATCGTCACATCAACTCAATGTGGACAATATGATATCAGTTTGGATCCTTGGTGTAACGATCCGACCGATTATTTATTTTCTAGATCCTCGTTTCTCTAATTAAGAGTCCCTGTATGTGCTTTTACTATTTTAAGACTTGCGGGGATAGTTGGTTTAGGTTTCAAAGGATTTGGGTTGAAATTGGAACACCTAGTTTCTTAATAGTGGCCTATGATGGCCAAGTTTGACTTGAATCAATATTTTTAGAAAACAACCTCTGAATCAAGATTTAATGGTTTCAATAGGTTCGTATGAAGATTTTGAACATGGGCGTGTGTTTGGATCGGGTTTCGGATGATCTGGGAGCATTTCGACAGTTAATGTTGAAAGTTGGTTCAGTGTAAGTTTTCTAGTTCTTTATATTTGGTTTGGAGTAGACCTTGGTGTTATCGAGGTTCATTTGAGATTTCGAGCCTAGGAATAGGTCTGTACGGTGATTTATGACTTGTACGCAAAATTTGAAGTCATTCCGAGTAGTCTAAGTATGATTCGGCGCGTTCAAAGCTAGTTGAGAAGTTTGAAGTTCATAAGTTGATTCAATTTGGTTTTGAGGTGCGGTTCTTAGTTTCGTTGTTGTTTTACATGTTCCAAGAGTTCCATCAGGCCCATATTATGTTTATGGACTTGTTGGACGGGGTCCCGGGTGGCTTCTGTGTGTTTCGGACCACCCTAAGCTAAGTCAAAAATTGTAGAAAATATTATTCGGGTTTCCTTCCTCGCGAATGCAGAAGGACACTCGCGTTTGCGATAAGGATTTGGGGACTGGGTGATGTTGTTCTTTGCGTTCGCGAAGTAGGGTCGTATTCATGGAGGCTTGGGACCAGTGGCCTTCGCGTTTGTAGTTGACTCATTGTGTTCGCGTAGAAGACCTAGCCCTAGGCCTGGGCAACTCAGTTGTCTTTCGCATTCGCGAGTGGAGGCACGATTTTATTGCGTTCGCGAGTAGCTTCTCCCTATCGTGAAGAAGACTTTTCTGGGTTCATGACGTTTGCCTTCCCAATCACGAGTGCTTGTTCGCGATCACGAACAAGGCTCTTCCGGGTAGTGACTTAATAAAAATCGAAAATTTGGCCATTTTGTTCATTTCTCTCATTTGTTGATCGATCATAGAGCTTTCTGGAGAGGGGTTTTCACCTAGATATTGAAGGTAAGTGATTTCTATACAATGTAAGTTAAATACATAGATTATGGGTAGATTTTAACATGTAAAATGTGAAATTTTAGAAGTTTGTTGAAAAATCTAGATTTTGATACAAATGAGATTAGACCATGAAAATGATTATGGAATTGGGTAAAAATTATATATTTTTGTTCGTAAGGTTGTGGATAACAATTATTTACAAAAATTTCCAGAATCCGATCTCGGGGGTCAATTTTAGGAATCTTCCAAATTGGGTTGGGTAATGATGTTTTAGACGTCAATACCTCACACAAAGATAACTTACTTTGTGTGGTACCCAATTTTTGAGTGTTGTCTCAATAGAAGAACATGGTTCTTCTTGGTTTTCCAACTACTACTGTTGCGAAATAATAAAAGCAGTAAAGTAAAAACACAGAGATTTTTACGTGGAAAACACCTGGCTCAAAAGGTGAAAAAACCACGACCTACTCCTCAGTAGGATTTGCTCAAACTCTTCACTAAAACTCTGAGCCAAACGGACTTACAAAATAAACTCTTTTGTAATCCTAGGACTAACTCTAATCTCTTTGTAATAACTAGCCCCTAGCTAATTTCTACACACCACAAGTTAACTCTAACTTGAACAATGCGTACCTATTACAATTGCTTCTGTGAAAGCTGAAAGATACAATATCAAAACTCCTACTACATTCAACTAGACTCAATAATCAATCAGATGGAACTGGTTCTTTTAATTGTTTTGTAGCCTTTTAATCGCACAATGACTCTGCTAGCAAATTGACTCTGGGAACTTTGCTTTCAGACTTTTGATTCACTTCAGCTTTTGTGCGTGTCTCATTCCAGCAGAAATACATCAAGTATTTATAGAGTCAGTTGAGCTTGTCGTCCAATTCTAGTCCAACTCTACCTGGGTGAACATAATTCGTACCAAACTCAACTTCCTTTATTTTGTTACTTTCCTTGCTGAATTCGACTTCAATCATCTCATCAGTTTGCAACCTTTTCGAATTAGGAGACAATCTCTTGGTTCATTGATATTTCTCATTCACATATATCTCCTATGCATATACGGTTCATGTGCCAGATATTCAGTTCAAGATATGTGCTCTGATGGACCTGGTTCAAGTGGTCAGCCATTTGTCAATCTTCAAAACTATGCGGTGACATGAGTCAACAAATTCCCCTTTTTGATGATGACAAACTCCGTGTTTAATCCTGTATACACTACAACTACTTTGTATGGTTTTAAGCATTAATCATAGAGAATCCAGGTTCATTAGGTTATAAATATCACTTTGAAAAAACTTTTTGAAAAAGTTCAGCACATATCTTCCCCCTTTTGGCATCATCGAAATGTTTGCAAAATGATACACTTACGAGATTTATTAATTATTACTCATGGACATTGAGGCAACTGCAGGTGCAAAGCGTGATTAATCAACACAAAGAATCCAATAAATCTTAGCTAACTAAGAAATTGAGACAAGTCAATAACTAGAAGCAAAATTCATTGATTAGTAATGATTATCAACACCATACAGAAAAACAAAAACAAACCAACCATGAGCAAAAAAGAGAGTAAAAATAACTGTAACTGAATAACTGGTCTAAAGAGGGGTTTTGGAAGCTCTAGAAAGCCTAAGGATGGGAAGGTGCAGAGGAGGTTGTGGTCTTGGATTGTAGGAGAGAAAGCATCTGCTGAAGAACACCCTCGTTCTTTTCTTTCTCCTTTGCTAATTCAGCCCTAGGAGCATCCCGCTCAGCTTCAACCTCAATCACACGAGACTTCAAATGAAGGTCCATATCCTTAATCTCGTTTTCCTACATCAGAGTTCTAACTTTGCTGTTGACTGGTTGCTTCCTAGATGAACCAGGTTCATCCACAGGAACATTGACATTGTAGTCACATGTAAGCAAAGTTTCATTCCCAAAATAGTCTTTGGCAGTAGCCATCTCAGCCTTCTTTACTGGAACCCCAAAATGTGCAAGCACTGCTGTCAGAATGAATCCATATGGAATTGCATGTGCTTTGGTTTCATTCACAACTCTGTCAAATAGTTGGATGATGAAAGCCGGCCAATTTATTTGCTTTCCCCTGTACAAGCATTCCATCAAGGTAAGATCCATATAATTTGTCATGTGCCTTCTTTCTTGTCTAGGCAATAGGAACTTGATGACGAACTTGAAGAGTAGCTTGTGCTCTGGCTTCATTTCACTCTTGTAAACCGGTCTGGGTTAACTCTCCGTCTCATTATCACTGAAGAACCTGGTGATGTTGATTGCTGAGGCCATCCCATCTAGACAACGCCATCTTTGCCTTGTGTAGTCCTCATAGCCCTCAACTTGTATGTTCAGAATAACACCCAGTTGTTTAACATCAAGGGAAACTTCAATTCCTTTGACCATGGAGGTGACCCTGCCTTCCTTGACAATGGCATTTCCCATGAATTCTACCAACTCAGCTCTTGCCAGCCTGCCTTCCATGCGAAGGACCAGGTCCTTCCAGCCCTGCACTTCCAGAGTTTCCATCAGATATTGCATTCCAAGCTCCTCTAGATCCTTCACTAGCTTACCCTTCAGTATTGTTCTTTTTCCAAACATGGTAACTCTGTAAGTCACCTCATGTATTTCCTTCTCCTCCTCTCCACTCCAATCTGCATCATCATCCTCAATAATTTTCACTTTCTTTGGCTTGGCCCTGGTCCTCTTAACAGATCTTGTTGGTGTGACGGACATTCTGGCTAACTTCTTTGAAGAAGCCTTAGCCTTTGTGGGTTTTGGTGTCTCAGCCACACCTGGAGCAGGCTGCTCCTCCTGTTGGACCAGCTCCAACGCAGTATCTTCAATCTCAATTGCCTCAACAGGCTCTCCAACTTTTGTGTTTCCTTTTGCTGCCCTCTTCTTCTTGCTCTCTTTCAGATCATTTTCTAATTTCTCTTCTTCATCTCTCACACTGCTACGAGTAGCTCTTACTTTTGGAGCAGGAACATCAGCAACTTCAGAAATTTTTCTTTTCTTTGAAGGAACTTGGTGAGTTGCCTTCTTGGACTTCTGACTCCTTCTTTTCTTGTGGTTATAGGACTGCCCCAGTTTCTTCAACCTTTCAGCCAATGTTTCTTCCCTAGATGAACCAGGTTCATCTGTTCCTTTCTTCAGATTTGCAAGACCTGGTGCAGCTTCCTCAACTATGCTTCCCCCTAAATTAGTGACGTTTTCTCCAACAGTTTCAGGAATGGGCCCACAGATAACCTGCCTGGTACCATCCTCCCCAGACCCCCTCACAACTTCTTTTCCCTCTCTCTCAAGAATCCTTTATTTTCTACCACCCCTCTGCCTTCCAGGTACTGCAACATCAATAACAGACCCAACCAACACGAATCTTTTATCAGCAGAAGTAAATTCAGAGTCGATTTCAAGATTACCTTTTTCAAAACTGGTTGAACCAGGTGCGTCTTCCTCATTAGCTAATTTAAAGGATTCACTGGACGAATCTGACTTAGTACCTTTGTCTTCTTTAATAAGATCCTTCAAGAATTTTTCCCTAGCCCCAGAAGCAACAGATTTCCGGGAAAGAACTTTGACACAACGATTCTTGGGGGCAGGAGTAGGGTTTGGAGTGGGCTCAGGAATGGGTGTATTTTCAGGGGTGGATGTAATTTCTGGTGATTCAAAACTGTAAATGGATGGAGAATTGGAGATAGATTCGGAATGCCCTCCATCGTAATCACGATTAGGTGATGAATTAGAAGAAGAAGCTGGTGGTGGTGAAGACATTTTTATGTATTGTTAGGAAGAAAGGACGAGTTGTAAGTTTTGGGTTGTGTAGTATGAGTTGAACTTGGTTTGAAGGTAGCTTTATGAAGAGAGGAGTTATGATTGCCTTTTATAAGATATGGCTATTAATTATACAATGGGTAAAAAATTTATTCAAGTGGAAGTCTAATAGTTGTAGGAGTGTCATTGATTTGACGGTTGAGAGTTCCCTACTTCTAGGCTAATTGAGTACTGATGTGACTTCTTGGAACGGGTTCATTTAGGGATTAGTACAAAGACTTTGAAATGAACCAAATATAGATAGAATCATGCTCATGTATGACTGTAATTGAATTAATATATGGAGAAGAGTACGTACCTTGTCAGTCAGATGAATCAGCGTAGATGAACCAGGTTTATCCTGTTAGAAATTTTTAAATTGCCTCAATTTACATAGATAGATAAACATTTATTAGTATCCAGGGAATCATATTAATACATGGCACAAGAGTATGGAAATAAAGACATGATGTTGAGAAATTATTAATCTGATTAAGTACCTAACTAAAATTTTCTAGCCAAAACAAAAAAATTTCATTTATAAATTTTTTTTTTCAATCAGGTGATCTTAATCATCCCTAATTCCAGCCTGTTTCTCTCAAAATGCTCCCTACTAAGTGCTTTAGTGAATATATCAGCAACTTGATGATCATTAGCATAAAATTTGATTGAGATCATTCATTTTTCATAGTTATCCTTTAGGAAATGGTGCCTAACATCTATGTGCTTAGTCCTTTTGTGATGAACCGGGTTCTTCGTCATACAAATAGCACTAGTGTTATCACAAAAAATAGGAATGTATCCCACATCAATACCAAATTCCATGAGTTGTTTGATCCATAACAACTGGGCACAGCATGGGGCTGCAGCCACATATTCAGCCTCAGCAGTAGACAAGGCTACTGAATTTTGTTTCTTGGTAGCCCAAGACACAAGGCATGAACCCAAAAAGTGAGCCATACTTGAAGTACTTTTCCTGTCAACCAGAAATCCTGCATAATCAGCATCAGCATATCCTACAAGGTCGAAATTACTACCTTTAGGATACCAAAGGCACAAATCAGTGGTGCCTTTCAAATATCTCAAAATTCTCTTCACTGCATTGAGGTGGGACTCCTTTGGATTTTCCTGAAACCTAGCACACAATCCATGCTGAACACAATATCAGTTCTGCTGGCAGTGAGATATAATAGAGACCTAATCATCCCTCTGTATAGCTTCTGATCAACAGATGAACCAGGTTAATCCACATCCAATTTTGTAGTTGTGGCTATAGGAGTGTCAATTTCTTTTGAGTCTTCCATTTTAAACTTCTTTAGCAATTCTTTCACATACTTTTGTTGGTGGATCATTGTTCCATTTGGGTTTTGCTTAATTTGCAAGCCTAAGAAAAAGTTTAGCTCACCCATCATACTCATCTCAAACTCACTTCCCATTAGCATAGCAAATTCCTTGCTCAATTTTTCAGAAGTCGCCCCAAATATAATATCATCCACATATATTTGCACAACCAGGAGATCCTTACCCTTTTCCCTTAAGAACAAGGTACTATCAATTTTGCCTCGTTTGTACCCATGTTCTAGCAGGAATTTTGATAATCGTTCGTACCATGCTCTTGGTGCTTGTTTGATACCATATAGAGCCTTGCCGAGTTTGTATACGGGGTCAGGTGACTCCTTGCTTTCAAAACCTGGAGGCTGCTTGACAAATACATCTTCCCTCAGATAGCCATTGAGAAAGGCACTCTTAACATCCATCTGATGAAGAGTGAATTCCATGTGTGCAGCAAATGCTATAAGAAGTCTGATTGCCTACAGTATTGCCACAGGGGCAAAGGTCTCATCATAGTTAATTCCTTCTTCTTGACTATACCCTTGAACAACTAATCTT
>MDKI01237054.1:0-100329 GCA_005239505.1 Nicotiana paniculata
TAAGTGTATTTTATTTGGAATAAATTGATTACTCTTAATTGCAACTCTTTTATATTTGGAAAAGTTATAAAGAGAAATACTACCCAACTATTGGAAAATATTGGGTAGTCATTTAGAAATCATTTGCATATCAAAAGGACCTTCCATTAGAAATATATCATATTAACACCTGCAGCATTACATTTCATTGAAGGGGACACAACCTTGGTTTAGATAATCAAATTAATTGAAACCTTATTTAGTCATCCTTGTTATTATTTCACTAAATTACAATCCAATCTACTACAATACTTTTGTTACTCTAACGGAATAGAAATACGATTTAAGTTAAGATCACACTACTCAAGTAAATTTTTCACGCCTATTACCTGTGGGATTCGAACCCAACCTCGTTGGGTTACTATATTTGGCATCGATCTCTTTACACTATTTTAAGGTGTAATTTGAGCGTATCACTAGTCTGGCCTCACCTAAGGTCCGACTAACATAGTAAACAGGGAATTGCGTACCTTCTTCTCAAACTAGGACCCCACTTAGTGTTATTTCCGAGACTGCTAAGTATAAGTAGAGTTGCTCGTCCGCTTTCGGGGTGGGAAGAAGTCGCGGGCTTGACAGGTATCGTTTTAGTTCTTCTAAGGCTTGTTGGCATTCCGGGGTGCAGGCAAAATTACTCTTCTTCTTAAGTGGTGAGAAGAACCGGTGACTTCTATCGGAGGACCTCGAGATGAATCGCCCTAGGGCGGCTATACGCCCATTAACCTTAGTACGGCCTTGACATTATCTACGACTGTGATAACTTCGATGTCTTTGATTTTATCGGGGTTGATCTTGATCCCCCGATTTGATACCATGAAGCCGAGGAACTTACCCGAGGCGACCCCGAAGGCACACTTCTCCGGGTTGAGCTTTATGTTGTATTTTATTATTATGTCGAAGGTCTCCTGCAAATGTTTCAAATGGTCATCCGCTCGCAGGGTCTTAACTAAGTTGCATCAGCATTTTTAGTCAGAACGGCATTACATTATAACAATAGGTGCCGTATTTAGTGATGAACGAAGTCTTTTCTTGGTCCTCCAGGTTCAACTGTATTTGATTGTACCCGGAGTAGGCATCGAGAAAACGGAGAATCTCATGGCCAGCCGTGGCATCGATCATACGATAGATATTTGGAAAAGGAAAAGAATCCTTTGGGCATGCTTTGTTCAAGTCTTTATAATCTACGCACATTCTAAGTTTATTTCCCTTCTTAGGGACTACCATTACGTTTGCTAACCATTCTGGATATTTTACTTCCTGAATGGACCCTATTTTGAGAAGTTTGGTTACCTCATCCTTGATGAATGCATGCTTGACCTCGGATTGGGGCCTTATCTTTTGTTTTACTTGACAGAACTTCGGATCCAAGCTCAATCGATGGGTAGTGATGTCTAGTGGGATCCCTGTCATATCGAGGAAGGACCAAGCAAAGCAGTCCATGTTATCTAAAAGGAATTTAATGAGTTTTTTCCTGAGCTCTGGAGTTAACCCCGTGCCCAGGTATCGTTTTGTTCGGGCAGGTACTCGATCAGTATGACTTGTTCCAGCTCTTCGGTCGTCGATTTGGTGGCGTCAAAATCGTTGGGAATTATGAAGGATCGAGGGATCCAATAATCATCGTCCTGGTCCGCTCCCTGCTTCTTCGATTGGATTGAGGCTGGTGTCTGTGGTTGCTATTTGGCCTCCTGCTTTCCCTTTGACTCTGATCCCTTTACTGATGAGAGCGTTGATACCGATATTACTTCATCAACTGCAAATAGCTCATTGGCGGAAGGTTGCTCCCTGTAAATCATTTTTACTCCCTCCGATGTTGGGAACTTCAAAACTTGATGAAGGGTCGAAGGTACTTCCCTCATGTAGTGAATCCAGGGCCTTTCGAGCAGGTCGTTATATCTCATATCTCCCTCGATCACATGAAACTTTGTTTCTTGAACAGTCCCGGCTATGTTTACTAGCAAGATAATTTCACCATTGGTAGTTTCACTCGCCATATTTAAGCCGTTAAGAAACCAAGTTGCGGGCACAATTTGATCAAGTACGCCGAGTTTCTCCATGACCCTCGATCAAATAATGTTGGTCGAGCTTCCTGGATCAATCAAAACATGTTTAACTTGAATTTTACTCATAAGGAGATATTACCAGTGTGTCGTTGTGGGGTTGCGAGATCCCCTCTGCATCCTCTTCATTAAAAGACAAGGTCCCTTCCGACACATAGTCTCGAGTTCGCTTTTCCCTGGTGATCGACACCTTAGTGCGCTTGATACGGGTCCCTGTGGAATATCGACCCCACCGAAGATCATGTGAATCACGTGTTGTGGCTCTTCCTGTTTGTTCTTCCTATTTTCATCCCAGACTCTAAAGTGGTTCTTAGCTCGGTTGCTCAAGAATTTCGAAGGTGGCCCTCTTTGAACAAACAAGCTACTTCCTCCCTTAGTTATCTGCAATATTTCGTTATATGGCCATGAGTACCATGGTATTTGCATATTTGATTAGGATTCCTCTGGGACGGATTGACCTGTAGGGGTCGAGGCCATCTGGTATCTTTGATCCGCCCAATAGCCGACACAATAGTTGATGCATCAACGCTAAAGTTGTATTCTGATAGACGTGGTGCTTCTATTGGCTCGACATGTTTATCAAAACCACTCTTACTCATGAGCCCCCGGGAGCTCTACCCTCGATCGTTCTTTCGATCACTTCGAATGGGGTTGCGTCCAGGACCGTTGTTCCTACGATCTCCACTGTATGGTTGATACCGATCTATGTTCGATCGGGGTTCTCTGTCGATGTCCCTTTGAATTCTGTCGATGGGCCTGTTTGGATAAATGGAACCGGAAGGAGCTCCCAAGTGATCATTCTCGACCCTGATTTTTGACTGGTACCGATTATGCACATCGGCCCAGGTCACAGCTGGATACTCAATCAAGTGTTGCTTTAGCTGCCGCGAGGCTACCGAACTCCGTACGTTCAAACCTTGAGTAAAAGCTTGGACGGCCCAATCATCTGTGTCCGGAGGTAGTTCCATAGGTTCCATCTGGAACGGAGATACAAATTCCCTTAACATTTCGTTGTCTTTCTGCTTCACTTTGAAGAGGTCCGACTTCCTAGTCTCGACCTTTATTGCTCCGGGGTGTGCTTTGACGAAGGAATCTGCGAGCATGGCGAAG
Source organism: Nicotiana paniculata (assembly GCA_005239505.1). Lineage (NCBI taxonomy): Eukaryota > Viridiplantae > Streptophyta > Magnoliopsida > Solanales > Solanaceae > Nicotiana > Nicotiana paniculata. The sequence goes on from MDKI01237054.1 coordinate 3,204, forward strand.
GAATCAATGGAATTGAGCGGCAGGTTGTGGTACCATATCATTGCCCCCTTCGATAAAGTTTCTCCTAACTTCTTCAGCAAAACGGACTCAATCTCATCGTCCTTCAAATCGTTCCCCTTTATGGCGCATGTGTATAAAGTTACATGCTCATTGGGGTCGGTGGTTACATTATATTTGGGAATTTCTGGCATGCGTAATTTCTTGGGGATGGGTTTAGGAGTTGCATTTAGGGGAAAAGGCCTTTGCACGAACTTCTTCGAATCCAAACCTTTCAGGATCGGAAGTGCCCCCGGAATCTGATCAACTCGGGAGTTGTATGTTTTTACCTTTTTGTCATTTTCCTAGATCTTCTTTTCCCATGATTCGATTCGCTTTATGAGCTCTTCGAGCATTTTCATAATGGCGGGGTCAGTTCTCGATTCGTTGGCATTTGCTCTCTCCGGTGCTAGTTCGGCCCTGTGAACAACTTCCAGTGGGGGCTCGGGTTCAGCTCTACTCGGAGCTCGGTTCTGGTTTTGGAGTTGCTATGGCATCTTGTTGAGCCTGCAGCATTTCAAATATTAATCGAAGGTTGACTCTGCCGTCTTCGTCGTCCTACGCATCTTGACTGGCTGGTCGAATATCTATGCGGACGCTATTTTCGGGGTCAACGCCTAGATCCGCATTTAGGGCGACGTGGGAACTGATGTCGATGGGTTCTACAGCTGGTACTCCCTCGACGCCAACATGAGGTGCTTCGATCCTTGGGGCGGCTATATTGTCGTTTCCCCATGGAAACCAAGGCTATTGTCGGCGTGTGTGGGTACTGTTTGAGAGTTCGGCGTGTTGATCCTGAAATCAAAAACACTTACGAAAACAAGCGTAAAGCAGTGTGTGTTATGAGAATTAGTACTAGCAATCACTATTATCCTTAGCCCCACTGTGGGTGCCAAATTGTGTACCCTTAAAATCGGATAACAATTAAACTTATAAGTGGTTTTAAGGACACGTGATTTCACCTAATACCAATTGATAAATATGGTGATTAATGATAGAAATTAACAGTAAAATAAAGCAAACCAGTATTGAAATGCAATTCGGCCTTGAGCTAGATCGCCCTCGAACCGGCTGAGAATAAAGCTAAGTAATACGGTATAAAATTATGAACAAGAGAGTATAAGAGAGAAAAGAGTATTGTATTGCTTTGATATGCGAGAGTTAGATGGTACAAATGGTTAGAACCCTCCTTTATATAGTAGAGGAATTCCACTTATGCTACAATTCTAATTATAGAAGGAAATATCATGATTAGCTAAATAATCGTTCTTGATTCGATCCGTTCTGAGATTTCCGCCATAATCCTCGGCTAGTCACGGATATCTCGGCATTTTGTTATTATGCTATCTTCGGTCTTGCTCGATGTCTATCCCGTTTGGTCTCGATCATCACTGGTCTCGATCTCAAGAGGTATGTCGAATCCCCTCTTCTTTATGTCTTGGTCTGATATAATACGGGGTCAATTCTCGGTCCACCATCCTAGTCTCGGTTAATCAATAAGATCAGGTGGGCCAGGTTTAACCGTATACAAGGATGATTCTGCATCCTTTCCGTAGACACACACAACATGCGCACATGCAAACACACACATACATATGTACGTAGAGTGTTTTCTTAATGGTCTCATTCTTTGTGTCATTGTGGAAAGCAAATGGGGGTATCCGATATTTTCATAAGGTTTTGGCATTTGATAAGCTTAATGTACATGACATATATTGAATTAATTACAATTTGGGAACTCGCCAAAGTTTACAAAGACTATGGAAAAATCAAGAGAACACAGAGAAAGCAAGGAGGATCAGGCCTCCTATTTGTTGTTCCTTTTATTTGCTCTTTTCGTGTGTAGATATTACTTAACAAAGCTTTTAGGGCATTTCAGAATTTCTTTTCCCTGATCTGTATGTAATGTAACACATTTAATTGTGAGGAAGATGCAGTATGATTCATGTTTGCAGAAAGTTCATCTTTTTCACTAGTGAGAAAGTAAGATTTTCTAAAATTGAAACATTTGAGTGATTGATTGTGTATATATCTACTGTATGTATTATCTACTGTTACAGTTCATAAACACATCAATCATCTGAAGCTGAGATTCAATTGAATGCTACAAGAATCACCTCATCAACTAAATGTTGTATACTTGTATTACATATGAAATTATGATGGCATACTTCTGAGCTGTTTGTTTTCAGATTTTACAAGTATTGGCCCAAAAATCTCTCTATATGTATTCTTTATCTCTCTATATGTATTTCTTTTAGATGGTGTCGAGCGTGCTTGAGCGTACTTTAACTATTTCACTGGTACTTACTAAGTCTACCAACAGGTACCAAATAATTCTTTTCGTTACAGGTTCAACTGAACTCATAACTCACGGCACGAAGTATGAATTTATATATTAAAACTTATTAAAATATCAACAAGTATTAAATTTGAACCCGTAATTAATAGTAGTACATTGAGTTCAATGCTAAAATTCTTAAAAACTTAACACATTAAGTTAATATTCTGGACGCGCCTCTGAGCTTAGACAAAAGGGAAAACATCCCCTAGTATTTGTGTTTGTTGGAATTTAAATTGTAATATTTTTCATAAATTTCATACCACTTCATTGACGAGAGACCATAGCCTTGAGTTAATTCAGTTACTTTTCTTAAAATGGAAGTGGGAAACTACAAAAACTTATGCATCTTAGGGGTCGCTTGGTATAAGGTATAAGAAGGTATAATGGTGGTATAAAAATTTAATACCATCTTAATACCCTGTTTGGTTAGCAAATCAGGTATAAGTTATCTTGGTGTTAATTTTAACACTGGGATAACTTATACCTTATAGAAGGTGGGGTAATTAGCACCGATATAACTTAATACTTTCTTCTTAGAAATTATGCAATTGTCATTCTTAATACAACATACCAAACAATGAATAAACAACAATTCCAGCATAATTAATCCCAACATAACTTATCTCAATATAATTGATACCGGTATAAATCGTATTCCAACCAAACGACCCCTTAGAGTTCAAAGTATAACGTTCACATAGATTTCCTACTTGGGCATCCTCTGCAGCTTTTCCATTCCATTCCATGCCATGCTTTTCGTCTTGAAGTCACCTTTGTATTCTGTGATGTCTTCTATATTTTGCTTAGAGCATTAATTTCAATTTGCACAATATGTTTATGTCTTATGGTTGAAAACTCGGTGACTTAATATATTATTATGAATTACTCGTGCTCATGCCCACGTTTTTTTTATTGAAAACTTTAATGCATTTTTAAAAAAAAAATCAAAAATTTTATTTTTATGTTTGAAATGTAAAGATCAAGAATTCGTTAGGCTTATGGCTTTGGTTTGGCTAAATTCTTACTTAGCACCGGCATAAATTAAGAACCCAATTTTCTAGGCATCAAGGCCCATTAGCTCAGTTGGTTAGAGCGTCGTGCTAATAACGCGAAGGTCGCAGGTTCGAAACCTGCATGGGCCATTTGCCTTTTTTTCCCTTCTGTTTCTTCAAGTCCCGCGTAGTATATTTTTGAAAGTTACTCTCATATTAAAAATTCTGAGTTCTTCCCAATAAACTATCATTTACCAATCAAGACGAATACACTGCAGTTTTACGAATCTCTACTGAAAATTAGTTCAAGAAAAATTTAGTTAAACCGACATTGTTCTCATAATAAACCCATACATCATGTGCAAGAAATGTGGAAGTTGATTAGTTCAGTGCATCTATGTACTTTCTTGTGCTTCAGATTATTTAATTTAATAGCGTGTTTGGTACGAAGAAAAATATTTTTCATGGAAAATGAGTGATTTTATCACTTATTTTTTCATGTTTGGTTGGTGATTGGTGAGTAAAAAACTTTTTTTAGAAAATATTTTTTAGTGTTCGGATAGAGAGTAGAAATATTTTTTAGGAAAATATTTTTCTTATGCTACTCACCTCACCTCCTTCCCCCAAGTCCCTATCCCCCTCCCCCTCCCAAATACCCAACATTTTCATGACTATATATTCTTTAAGAATTTAATTATTCTTCTAAAAATTCACACAAACCCAAAGAAACTAATAAGTTGCTTTATTTTTTTACGCAAAAACAACATTAAAATTTGTGCTCTAAAAAAAATACTTTTTTCTTTTGTTGAAAAAGAAAGTACTATTTCTACACCATAAAAATAAAATGACAAATCCAGTTAAATTTTCAAACCTTATACATTCTGAAATTTCATCTAGCTTCTGATACTTAAAACAAAATAACATCAAGTGGATTTGAACAGGGATTGCTCCAGCACATGTGCAAAACTGTCTCTATCGCGATCATCAAAGGAGCAACAGGGTGGGCGCAAGGGGTAGGGGTGGTGCAGGGCGGGAGGTGGCTTGGGGGTGGATTGGTGGGGATGGGTGTCACGACCCCGAATTCCCATCTTCAGGATCGTGATGACGCCTAACATTTCACTTGTTAGGCAAGCCAACGTTAGCAGATCTTTAAGCCAATTTTAATCAATTTCAATAGAAAAAACAACTAAGCTGAAATGAAGCTAAAACTGGTGCGGAATAACATAAGAAACCAATAATATCTAAGTACAACCCGGATCTGGAGTCACAATTCACGAGCTTCTAGAGTCTCTACAAACAGGGTTTGAAATAAATACAACTGACTTGAACGAAAAGAACAATAAAATAGGGGAAATGGAAGGGGACTTCAAGGTCTGCGGATGCCAGCAGATCTACATCGAGTCTCCAAAGAAAATCTGAGCTGAAACACCTCACGGACAGCTGGGACGAGTACCAAAATCTGCACAAGAAGTGCAAAGTATTTTATGAGTACAACCGACCCAATGTACTCCGTAAATATCGAGTCTAACCTCGACGAGGTAGTGACGAGGCTATGACAAGACACTCACGTAAAATAAACCTATGTAGATAACAATATACGTACAACACAACAACAAATAAAAGCTAAACATGTGATTTTGGGAGGGGGCATGTGAAAGGGGTACAAGATACGATGAATACCATAGGGAGTGATAACAAGAAACAGTCAATAAGCATTTAACCAGCAAAACGAATAAACATAATGAACAAAATTGCATGGCATCACTTTTCGTGCTTTTACTCTCAACCTCACTATGAAACAATAATATCGGCACAACATCACCCTTCGTGCTTTTACTCTCAACCTCACTGTGAAACAATAATAACGACACGACATCACTTCTAGTGCTTTTACTCTCACTTTCATCATAAATCAATAGATACGGCACGACATCACCCTTCGTGTTTTTATTCTCACTTTCATCATAAATCAATAGATACGGCACGACATCACCCTTCGTGCATTAACACTCTCATATGGCACGGCTTCACCCTTCGTGCATTAACACTCTCTCTTACCATATAACAGTGAACATAAATAAAAGGGAGACAGAATAAGGAAGAACATGCCTCACATCAACAATGTTTCCACAATATCAACCTCAACTTCAGAAAATAATACTCAATTATCTCAAATAGCTCATAAGTGCAAAAAGAGCGTTCAATTTAGTAACCAGCTAGTCTAAGCATGTATGTCATGATCAAGGAAAGAAATAAACTACAAGAAACAAGTCCCACCCGCATGTTTTGACCCAACAACAACGTATAAGTACTCGTCACCTCACATATATGTTGTACCCAACCTCTAAACATGTAGCAAATAGGCAAACAAGTCCTAATCCCTCAAGTCAAGGTTAACCGGGATACTTACCTCACTCTGCAGTCAACTCATAGCTCTACCGGGGCGTTTCCCCTAGAATTTTCCTCCAAATCGTATATAACCACAATTGACTCAATAATATCAAATATTGGTAAAGGAATCAATTACAATTCATACATTTAGAATTTTCAAACTTTCCCTCAGAAATTCAAAAATCGACCCCGGCCCACTTGGTCAAAACCCGAGGTTCATACCAAAATCCATTTTCCAATTCACCCCCGAGCCCGTATGTAATTACTTTCGGAATCCGGCCTCAATTTGAGATCTAAATCCCAAATTTGCAACAAAAAAAAACAATTCTTCCTAAATCCCTAGTTTCTACCATGGAAGAACAAAGATTAGGGTTAGAATTAATGGGTGATGTTAGAAATGGAAGAAAATGAGTTAAAGTGTACAAACCTATGAATTGATGTCGAATTTTCTCTTCCAAATCGCCTCTAGACCGGGCTCTAATGGAGAGTCTATGAAAAAAATGGAAGAATCCCACTTTTGGTCTGTTTTTAATCGCTTGGCGTCAGGCCTTCTTCACGTTCGTTAAGGACCTGACGCGATCACGAAGCAGCGGCTCGAATAGCCTATGCGTTCGCGAAGGCTTACACCCACCAGCCTATGCGTTCGCGAGCCTTGTGCCACGTTCTCAAAGAGTATACGTCAGTTCCCCTCCCCCGGGTCCACAAAGCTACGCGTTCGCGATACACAGTCCACGTTCGTGAAGGGTAGCCCCCCTCCACTTCGCTTCGCGTACATTCCTTCGCGTTCGCGTACAGTCCTTCACGTTCACATAGAGTAAAATCCTCCCCTTCCTAGTTCCCCCTTCATGATCGCGGTAGTGGCTTCTCGATCGCGAAGTACATTACACTAGAAACCAGCAGAAGCTAAAAAAAACTCAGATTTTTCTAAGTTTAAACCATCTGTAGCCTATCCGAAACTCTCTCGAGTCCTCGGGTGTCCAAACCAAATGTGCACACAAGTCCAAAAACAAGATACGAACTCGCACACGCGATCAAAACACAAAAATAACACCTAGATCTACGAATCGGACACCAAACCAAATAAAAATTTCAAAAAAACTTTAAATTTTCTATTTTAACAACCGGAAGTCCGAGTCATGTCAAACCAACTCCGTTTCTCACAAAATTTGAAAGACAAGTCATAAATACAGTAATGGACCTATAAGGGGTTCTGGCACCAAAATATGGACCCAATATCAATAAAGTCAAATACTGGTCAATTCTTTAAAATCATTAAACCTTTAAACTTCAATTTTTCAACAAAATATGAAAACTCGAGCTAGAGACCTTAGAATTCGATTCTGGGCATGCGCCCAAGTCCCAAATCATGATACGGACCTATCAAGCCCGTCAAAATATGGATTCGGGTCCATTTTCTCAAAACATTGACCGAAGTAATAGATTTTAAAGGCAAAATCTCATATTTTATCAATTTTTAACATAAAAGCTTTCCGAAAAAACCCGGACTACGCACACAAATCGAGAAAGGCTAAAATGAGATATTGGAGGCTTTGAAACACCGGTTTAAGGTTTAAGACTCTAGATGACCTACCGGGTCATCACATTCTCCACCTCTAAAACAATCGTTAGTCCTCGAACGGACATAGAGAAGTACCTGGGCTGGTGAAAAGGTGTGGATATCTACTAGGCACATCTGACTCAGACTACCAAGTAGTTGCCTCGACAGGCTGACCTCTCCACTACACTCGAACTGAAGGATAACTCTTAGACCTCAACTGTTGAACCTGCCGGGCTAGAATAGCCATCGGCTCCTCCTCGTAAGTCAAATTCTTGTCCAATTGGACAGAGCTGAAATCTAACACATGGGACGGACCACCATCATATTTCTAGAGCATGGACACATGGAACACCGGATGAAATGCTGATAAACTAGGTGGCAATGCGAGCATGTAAGCTACCTCACCCACTCTCTCCAGAATCTCAAAGGGGCCGATGTACCTAGGGCTCAACTTGCCCTTCTTTTCGAACCTCATCACACCCTTCATGGGTGAAACTCGAAGCAATACCCTCTCTCTGATCATGAATGCAACATCATGAACTCTACGGTCGATATAACTCTACTTCCTGGACTGAGCTGTGCGAAGTCGATCCTGAATAATCTTAAAATTATCCAAGGCATCCTGTACTAAATTTGTACCCAACAACCAAGCCTCCCCCGAATCGAACCATCCAACTGGTGATTGGCATTGCCTCGCGTATTATTGTATTGGTACAAAAGAGCTTCACACGTGTAATGAATCTTGATGACTCAGTAGTCTACGTGGAGAAATGAAGACACGACAGTTGGACGGGACTCTAATAAGAGGTATGAGGCAAAGAGGCACGGAAAATCACACCCATGGGTTAATTAGCTACGGAAGTCTCAACCTGATTAAGAAGATGAAGAGACACGGTCAAAAGTGTATTTGGGCAGAATAAAGGGCAGATTCAGAGATCTTCAAATTAGAGATCCATACGTTACACAACATTCACTCAAAGTTACGGTTGATTCATTGTAACGTTACATTAGAGTCATTATTAGTCATTAATGCTCAATCACCAAAAAAGGTAGACGTTATATAACCTGTAAAGGGGGAGAAAAACATTCGAACTACTATTGCAATATACTTACTTTTTGTGCATCTTACTGCTTTCCATTTACAAGTTTACCTACAATTATAATCTTATTCTTTGGTTATCAGAAACTCGTGTTCTTCTTAAAATAGCTTTGGGCAAAGAATCCAATTCTTTGGTTAAACAAATTGGTTCCGTTACCGGGAATCTGATAATCTTTGTTTGCTTTTCAAGCGATATCCTCTAAACTATGTCGAACTCCAACGATAACAACCAGCAAAGGAATGGAACCTCAGTTCCATCACCTTCAGGAACCCCACGTGGTTCAAGGGAGCAATCCCCAGAAAGATCCAATAACAACAATGATAATAATGATCAAACGGTGGAACAAGATCGGGTAAACCAAATGATTGCAGAGTATGTGAGGCAAGCTTTGCAAGAATTTGCGAGGGGATTACCGGCAGTGTTACCTGCACCACTGACACCACCCCTCAATAATACCATCACCATGGAAAATCCTAAATCTGGGTTGGCAAACTCAGGAAGGGGAGATACTCCTAATGAATCTCTCGAAGCGAGAATGGGTATGTCTAATAACTCTGAATTACAGACTTTATTACTAACTTTGTAGAAACAGGTAAAGGAACAAAACGATCGAATCGAACAAATTCCTGGAGTACCATCCGTTATCAAAGGCATTGACATTGATAGATATTCTCAACAACCTTGGAAACCAAATGCAACACCCGTACCCATTCCAAAGAAGTTCAAAATGCCTGACGTACCTAAGTATGACAGGACAACCGACCCACGCGACCATGTGACTGCTTTTACCACCAGAGTGAAGGGAAACGACTTAACAAAACAAGAAATTGAGTCGGTCCTAGTTAAATAATTTGGAGAAACACTTACCAAAGGGGCACTAACCTGGTATTGTCTTCTCCCTGAAAACTCTATTGATTCTTTTGTTGAGCTTGCAGATTCTTTCATAAAGGCATACTCCGGTGCGCAAAAAGTCGAGAAAAGGATGAAGGACATCTTTAAAATAAAACAAGGAGACACAGAACTACTTCGTGAATTTGTAGATAGGTTTCAACGAGAAATAATGCAACTACCAAGGGTGCCTGATAATTGGGAAGCCATGGCATTCGCAAGTAATCTAAATGACAAAAGCTCAGAAGCCATGAGAAGACTCAATGAAAGCTTGAGAGAATTCCCAACTACAACGTGGAACGATGTTTATAATAGGTATAGTACTAAACTTCGAATAGAAGAAGATACAATTGCTCGTCCAAATGAGGAAGATTATACCAGATCCAGATGTTCAGAATCAGACAAGAGATCAGGTAAAAACAGGTACGATCCTTACTTAGGACTATCGGTAAACTCGTCCCAGGTTCAAAAACACCAGGTCAGATTATGGACCACCAAATAGAGATGCGGGCTCGTCCTCATCTAGATCCAGAAGGGATCAAGATCAACGGCCTAGAGGTAATGCGCGAATTGGGGATCACACCTTTAATGTAAGTACCTCCAAACTAATTTCAGTGTTAAAAAATTTGGGTGATAAGGTTCGATGGCCCAAAGAGATGAGGTCGAACCCGAATAAGAGGAACCCAGATCTCTGGTGTGAATTCCATAATGATCATGGACACAGAACTGCAGATTGCAGATTTTTGCAAGGTGAGGTAGAACAATTATTGAAACAGGGCTATTTGACAGAATTGTTCAGTGAAAAAGGTAAACAGGCATACATGAAGAACAGGTAGGAGTCCCCAAAACCTCCATCTCCAAAACGAACCGTTAATGTGATACACGGAGGTCAAGAAGTAAACGGAGTGGTCTGCAAAACCACCACGAAGTTCACAATTACACACGGAAAGCGGGTTCGTGAAAATCTAGAAGCAGATGATATAACCTTCAATGATGCAGATATCGGCGGATTAATGCTTCCTCACAATGATGCTCTGGTAATATCTTTACTTATTCATGACACTAACGTAAAAAGAGTGTTGATTGATCCAGGTAGTTCAGTCAATATCATTTTGCTAAGAGTCGTGGAAGAAATGCTATTGGGGAATCAAGTAATCCCAAGGGCACGAGCCATATCAGGGTTTGATAACTCTACGGTTATAACAAAAGGAGAAATTGAACTTAGCACTTATGCTGAGGGAGTGATCAAAAGTACCAGGTTCCAAGTCATCGATACTGACATGGCTTATAACGTAATCGTGGGAAGGCCATGGATCCACGACATGAAAGCAATACCCTCCACCTTGCATCAGGTAATTAAATTCCCCTCTGAATGGGGGATTCAGAAAATTAGAGGCGATCAGCAAACCGCGAGAAATATAAATTCTGTGGTACACTACAACAAAAAAATTAGAGGTGAAAGAATCAAGGGATAAGGAAGTCTCCCAAGCAGGTGACACCGCCCAAACGGGCATGGAAGAAATTAGTACCCAAATAGGTACGAAAGGTATTACTGCTGAAACAGGTACGAAATAAAATACTTATGAGAAAGTGAATCAAGTCACCATGGAAGAGGAATTGGACCACACGGATGTAGATTCCAGACCGGACGTCATTCATGAACCGGAGGAAAACGAGCACATCAAAACAACTACGGAAGAGCTCGAAGTTGTTCCATTGTCTGAACAAAAGTCTGAACAGAAAGTGTACATAGGCACGAGGCTGAGTCCCGGTCGAAGAGGTAAGTTAATTGATTATTTAAAGGCTAAAGCAGATTGATTTGCGTGGTCCCACTCAAATATGACAGGTATCCCACTAGAGGTGATGACTCATAAGCTAAATGAAGATCCATCCTTCGTACCTGTTAAGCAGAAGAAAAGAAAGAAAGGACCATTCAAGAACCAAGTGATTGACGAAGAGGTACGGAAACTCTTAAAGATTGGTTCAATACGAGAGGTAACGTACCCTAACTGGCTAGCTAACATTGTGGTAGTACCTAAAAAGAATGGAAAATTGAGAGTATGCGTAAATTATACTGACTTAAATAAAGCATGCCCCAAGGATTCATTCCCATTACCATATATAGATCAAATGATTGATGCCAATGCAGGTCATGAATTGTTAAGCTTTCTAGATGCGTATTCTGGTTATAATCAGATTAAAATGGATCCCTCAGACGAGGAAAAAACCTCCTTTATTACAAGCAGAGGGACTTATTGTTATAAAGTCATGCCTTTCAGCTTAAAAACGTTGGATCCACATATCAAAGGCTATTGACCAAGATGTTCCAGGAACATATGGGAAAAACAATGGAAGTTTACATTGATGACATGCTGGTAAAATCAACACGGGCGGAAAACCATTTCCAGCACCTCTCTATTACCTTTGACATTTTACGCAGGTATAATATGAAGCTTAATCCATAAAAATGCGCTTTTGGCGTAGAATCAGGTAAATTCTTGGGTTTCCTTGAATCAAACAGGGGAAAAGAGGTAAATCCTGATCAAATTAAAGTTGTAGAAGAAATACCTGATGTACTTATAAACAAAAAAGAAGTTCAAAGACTAACGGGAAGAATTGCAGCCTTAGGAAGATTTATTTCCAAATCGTCCAAGAAAAGTTTCAAATTCTTTGTAGTTCTCAAAAAGCAAAATCGGTTCGAATGGACTGAAGAATGTCAACAGGCTCTCAAAGACCTAAAGGCTTATCTATCAAAACCTCTGTTGCTGTCAAAGCCGAAGGAGGGGGAGAGGCTATACGTCTACCTTGTTGTCTCAAAAAATGTTGTAAGTGCAGTATTGGTAAGGGAGAATAAAGGTAAACAATCTCCTATTTATTATGTAAGCAAGACATTACTAGATGTTGAAACTAGATATCCACATCTAGAAAAGTTAGCCTTAGCTCTAATCATGGCATCTAGAAAATTAAGGCCATACTTTCAATGTCATCCAATCACAGTTGTGTCCTTATATCCATTAAGAAACATATTGCATAAACAAGAACTATCAGGAAGATTAGCCAAGTGGGCCATAGAATTAAGTGAGCATGAAATAATATATCGGCCTAGGACTGCAATCAAGTCTCAAATCTTAGCTGATTTATCGTTGATTTTAGTAATAGCATTTTCCCTGAAGTGGAAAAAGATTTACAACTCTTTAATGGTGTTAATCCGGGTCTATGGACCCTATTTACCGATTGTTCTTCCAATATAAAAGGTGTCGGCTTAGGCATAGTCTTAATATCACCCACGAGTGAAAAGACACGGTAGGCTATCAAATGGTATCATATAACTAACAATGAGGCAGAGTACGAAGATGTTATTGTAGGATTAGAACTTGCACGAGAGCTTTCAATCGAGCAAATCGTGATCAAAAGTTATTCCCAACTGGTAGTAAATCAAATGTAGGGTACTTACACCGCTCGAGAGACTCGTATGCTACAATATCTGGAAAAGGCACGAGAGATCGTGAAACAATTCAAAACATGGAAGGTAGTACAAATACCTAGAGAGGAAAATGCTGAAGCAGATGCATTAGCTAACCTCGCAGCAGTCACGTAAGTAACAAACAAGGACAATGCAATTGTCATTCATCTATTCCATTCAGCGATTGACCAGGATAGAAATGAGGTAACTTTCAACAATTCAACCTGGTATTGGAGAAACAAAATCCTAAATTTTTTACAGAATGGCACCATACCTGAAGACAAGAAAACAACTCAAGCACTTCGCCGCAAAGCTACACGGTACTGCCTCATTCGCAACTCGTTATATTGCAAAATGTTCAGAGGGCCCCTAGCAAAATGCCTCGGACCAAACCAAATGGAGTTTGTGATGAAAGAAGTCCACGAAGGACACTGTGGAAATCACTCAGGGGAGAGATCCTTAGTGAAAACCTTAATCAGAGTTGGATATATTAGCCTAAGATGGAAGAAGAGGCTGAGGATTTCGTATCCAAATGCGACAGGTGCCAAAGGTTTGCCAATAACATGCATCGACTAGCGGAATTATTACATCCAATAATATCCCCATGGCCCTTCATGAAATGGGGGATGGACATAATGGGACCTCTTCCCACAGCTAAAGGACATGTACGGTTTTTGCTCGTGCTAACCGACTATTTTACAAAATGGGTAGAGGCAGAAGCGTTCAAACAGGTGCGAGAAAAGGAAGTTAAAAGTTTCTTATGGAGGAACGTAATATGCCGTTTAGGGATACCGAAGGAGATCGTGCGTGATAATGACCCACAATTCATAGGCTCCCAAATCACAGAATTCTTCGAAAGCTGGCAAATTAAACGGATCACTTCAACGCCATACCATCCCGTGGCTAACGGTCAGGCTGAGTCAACGAATAAAGTCATCATCAACAATATAAATAAGCGGCTAGATAGAGCCAAAGAAAACTGGCTTGATGAGTTACCCGCGGTGTTATAGGCATACAAGACAACTTCAAAAACAGCCACGGGAGAAACTCTGTTCGCGCTTGTCTATGGATCATAAGCCTTAATACCTGTAGAGATTGGCAAACCAAGCTTAAGGCTTACAACAGCCACGGAGGAAGCAAACGATGAAGAATTGAGGACCAATCTGGACCTGCTCGAACCACGGAAAGAAGCAACACTGATACGGATGGCAGCTCAAAAACAAATCATAGAGAATTATTACAACCGTAAAGCTCATCTCAGGTACTTCAATATTAGGGACTTCGTCCTCAAAAAATTCTTTCAATCAACGAAAGAAGCAGACGTAGGAAAGCTAAATCCAAACTGGGAAGGACCCTACAAAATCTGAGGCATGGCTGGGAAGGGCGCCTACGAGTTGGAAGCTATGGACGGCAGAATCCCACCAACAAGTTGGAATGCCATTCACTTGAAGAAGTACTACTTTTAAGGAAAAGAAGTACCCCCAGTCAGGTATCACATGTTTGATTTTATTTTGAACATTTGAAATTTTACTAACCTTTTTATATGATAGGCATAAAGCTAACCCATCACCAGATGATGATATCAGACCTGCAAAGACGCGAGGAAATAACTAAATTCTCGATCTAGGGTTACACTTTCTGATGGACGTTTTAAAGGGTTAAGCAGTCATCATCTAAAAATTATATACCTTCGAGTCCCGTATGTTTTTCCTTTTCAGGAAAAGCACCACAATGAAGGAATAGTCAAGTGCTCGAGATTTCATTCTTTAAAGCTCAAACACTTGGGGGACTATACAATATGGAAGGAAAAGATGAAGTTGAAAAGACTATCAAAAAGTCAAAGCTCGATCCTGAAGATCCATCTATCCAACAAGTCAAGTGATACGAGCAAAATCGAAAGAGACACAGACTCGAACACAAAGCCTAATCCAAAAAACCTTCGAACATGTTCAGGTTAAAAGGCATAATGTTAGCTACGAGGAAGAAATGCGCATCTTTGTAGTTATTCAAAAGAGTTATGGATAAAAGATCATCATCATTGTACTCATTCAAAACTGTTGTAACTAAAAACAGTTACGAAATCTTTGTACTCATATAGAAAACTGTTATCAAATAAAACAGTTACAGATGAAAGATCAAAATCCTTGTACTTGTTCAAAAAACTGTAAAACAATTACGGATGTAAGAGCATTTCCCTCGTGCTTATTGAAAACTGTTGTCAACAAAAACAGTTACGGGTGAAAACCCCAATTTGAATAAAAATTGTTACGAACGAAAAACAGTTTCCCTCTTGTATTAACTCGAAAAAACTGTTACATACAGAAAACAGTTACGAAATACAAGTGTATATCAAATCTGTTAAAAGAAAACAGTGGCAACATGAGTTTTAGATGATAATCAAACACAAGTAAAATATTGTGAAAGTCGAAACAAAAAAATATTTTCTCAGAAACATTCTTAAACACGTGAAAAATTCCTATCACTCTATTGCATTATTACACCTTTATGAAGTTGAGACGTCTTCTTCATTAAGTGTTGATCAGAGAGGGCCCTCTTTCACAAATTATGCCTAGTACAAAAAAGCACACATTTTATATGACACCGTGCCTATTACGAAAAGGTGCGGGTAATCTAAAAAATTCTATTTTCAAAACTCAGAGGTAAAACTAAAACCTCGAAAAATAAAGCATGCAAAAGACTTAAAGAGTAGAACAGAAACTCAACGGAAAACAAAAGTCATACTTGCATTAATATATTAAAACAGCTAAGTAAAAACTAAATATTAACTTATACTTAGCTGTATAGATTTTTTTATATACATTAAGCTGCACCTAAGTTGTCATTTGGGGACTTTAGAGAGATCCAAATTTACCCCCGATGGGATTGGGGGTAACCACCAATTGAGACAAAGATAAAAAAAAAAAAAAGGGTGAATCAACATCTTAATCTTCCTGAGGAGGGAGATTGACTTCTTCATCATTAGAAGAAGTAAGAGCAGCTTGGGACGAAGAGGCTCGGAAAATAGGAGTCTCACCTTCAGGTGGGGAAAGATTCAAACCTTGTTGAGCCTTTTCCATGGCTTCCTTGATCTTCACAATTTCAGTGTTAAGGTCGAAATCTCCCCGACTCATTTCCATCAATGTATCGAGGCGAGAATTCATGTACGCCCAACTAACATCGACAGTTGTCGCCTCTTCGAGACTTTCATAATCTCTCTCCCATAACTGAAGCTCAGCTCTTAACCCATCCTTCTCAACTTCAGAAGCTTCATGGGCAGCCCTCAAAGGTACAATTGACTCCTCCAAAGATTGGGTTTTGTCTAAAGCAATGCGAAGATCCTCCTGAGTCCGGGTAAGTGACTGCACAAGCTCGCCTGAGTATTCCTTCTTCTGCTCTAGCAAGGCTTTCAAGCTCCTAACTTCTTCTGAGACACGGGATAATTGCTCAACAAACTAAGACTCAAGAATGCTCTTGTCTTTGTCGACTTGGTTAGAAGAAGCCTTCTCCACTGCCAACTCCGCAGCCACAACTCTCATCTGCCGCTCCAAGGTATTCTTTTCTTCTTCTAAGGCTTCCATGTCGAGCCTCAGGCTTTCATATTGCCCCTTCCAATTCCCTGCTTCAGCATGCCACTCTTTTAGCTCTTGCTCCGTGTTAGAAATCCTCTTCATGAGTTTTGTGCCTATGAGATTTATCTACAAAAACAAAATCAATTAGATACGGTAATTACATCCATAAGAATGAGATACAAAAGAATGAACGTTACCTTCAAGGAGGAATGCACAACCTTATTAGCGCAGGTAAGAGAATTGTGACTATCTAGCTTCGTCCTCTCTATTGGGCCAATCAAAGGGTTCAGCCACACTTCGGGTCGGCCGGAATTCTTAAAAAGGCTCCCATCAGCCGGAACCTCAATTAGCACTTACCTCATCTCCCTACTGGAAGACCCTACTTCTTTAACAGGAGGCACGGAAGCAGGCTGAGATGAAGGAGCTACGGGCAATGAAATTTGTGGAGCTGGAGAAGTCTCAGGCAAGGAAACTTGAGGAGCTGAGAAAGCCACGGGCAAGGCAGCAGCGGGAGCATAAATGGCCAAAGGAGCAGTGGAAATAGCCGGAACGAATGAAGAGATTTCTCTAAAGAAGGGAGCAAAAACAGCCAGTGGCGCCTCATTAACAGCAGTTCCAAAAGCTTCGTGGAATAAATGATCCACAGAATCATGTGCAAGAGAAGAAGAAGAATCCCCGGGGGTAGAAGGTCTGACATTAGGTACGGAAGACACTGCCACGGGTGTAGACTCATCGTCTGAGATCACTCTTTTTCTACATGACCTGTGCACCAGAATGCCCTCCTCTTCTTCTTCTTCTTCTTCTAAGGTATTAGACCCACCAACTTTCCTCTTGGAAGAAGAGGAACCAGTAATAATCTCCTGGGCCTGAGCCAAAGACATCTTCAGAATGGATGCAGCAGACATCCCCCGAGCAGAAAACCCTGTCAAAAGGAAAAAAGTTAAACAAACGAAGAAAAAGAAGCTCGAGTAAGGAAAAGAAGAGAAAACAAAAGTTTCACTTACCATGAGTCTTCACTTTCCAACCGTACTTCCCGGAGAAGTACTTCCAAGATCTTTTCTCCAATGGAGCAACCGACAACAACTTTTCTACCCAATCACGGATACCAGAGACATTCTCAACAGTACCCATGATTGCTGAAAGAGGAAGAAAATAACTACGGTGTTAATAAAACACTTAAAGCAAAGAGAAGAAAAATAACAGATGTGAGCTAAAATGTACTCACGTGCGCGATTCCACTTCTCAGGGAAGGGAAGATTTTCCTCGCCCACTAAACCAGCAGTGGGCACAGCAACGTACCGAAGGTACCAACCTCTATCCTTATCGTCATCAGGGGTTACCAACACTCTTTTGCTCCTAGCAGCCAGAGTGAAAATCCCTTGATGAAATAAGGTAGGAGAATAAAGATGAATGAGGTGATTGAAGGAAAAAGGAACCGAGGCTAAAGAAGCTAAACATCTAAGACACGCGACAACCCGCCACACAAGAGGACCAACTTGTCCCAAGCAAATGTTGAAGAAACGACAAAATTTGATGATGACTGGATCAATAGAAGGTCTAAACCCTAGAGTAAAAGGGTAAGAGTAAACAAAAGAATGCCTCGTCTTGTAAGACGTTATTCTTTAATTACTATTCGGAATAACAATGGGAAAATCAGACTCCCAAGAACATTCCCTGCGAACAAGGGGAATCAAACCTTCGGTAATAAGAGTGGGATACCTATCAACACTATCAAGGGATAACGACTGGTCTACAAGAACCTGACTATCCCTAGTGAAGGTAAACTCAGCAGGAATGATTTCATCAACTCGTGGTTCGCGTAGGGGTTCGTGATGTTCTCTACCCCTGGACAGAGACCTAGAAACCCTAGCTCTTGGGGATACTAAAGACCTAGCAGAAGGAGGGGAAATAATCTGAGAAGAAGAAGAGCCTCTCGAAGGAGTAGAGCCTAAACTCCTCAGTCTACCACCCCTCCGACTCCGAGTCGGAGCAGAAGAGGGTGTCAACTCATCAACGTTTATGACTCCCTTAGAGTGGTTTGAAGAAGACATATCTACAAAGGCAAAGAAAAAAGTTATTTACAAATAAAGTTTGAAATTTAGAAGCTTTTCGTGAAAGAAAAGGAAAAGGGGGTATTTATACTCGAAGTCAACCGTCAAAAAATGGGGAAAAAAAAAGCAATGATGTGAAAACCATAATTGAAGATGTCACTTCGTGACTGATGCAGCCGCAAGAAAGCCCTAAAAGGCGCTGAATAATTGCATAACCAAACCAAGAATTCCATGTGGCATAAGCATTAAATGGAAGTGACAAGCGACGCTTACATATAGGAAAAGATGCAATGATTCGAGTAAAGCGGCGGAAAAATATTCCCGCCATAAATGAGTATCCACTTACCAAATATTAATTGATAAATATATGGTAAGTGGGGGTACTATCTGTATTGGTAAAAAAGAGCTTCACACGTGTAATAAATCTTGATGACTCAGTAGTCTACGTGGAGCAATGAAGACACGACAACTAGACGGGACTCTAAGAAGAGGTATGAGGCAAAGAGGCACGGCAAATCACACACATGGGTTAATTAGCTACGGAAGTCTCAACCTGATTGAGAAGATGAAAGACACAGTCAAAAGTGTATTTGGGCAGAATAAAGGGCAGATTCAGAGTTCTTTAAATTAGAGATCCATACGTTACACAATATTCACTCAACAGTTACGGTTGATTCATTGTAACGTTACATTAGAGTCATTATTAGTAATTAATGCTCAATCACCAAAAAAAGTAGACGTTATATTAGTAAATTTCCTATATAAAGGAGAAAAATTATAACCTGTAAAGGGGGAGAAAAACATTCTAACTACTATTGCAATATACTTACTTTTTGTGCATCTTACTGTTTTCCATTTACAAGTTTACCTACAATTATAATCTTATTCTTTGGTTATCGCAAACCCGTGTTCTTCTTAAAATAGCTTTAGGCAAAGAATCCAATTCTTTGGTTAAACGATAATGCCTCATAAGGAGCCATTTGAATGATCGATTGGTAGCTGTTGTTGTAGGAAAACTCCACAAGTGGCAAGAACTGATCCCACGAACCCCCGAAATCACAAGCGCAGAGCATATCCTCCAATATCTGAATAGTGCACTCGGATTGTCCGTCCGTCTGAGGATGAAATGCTGTGCTCAACTCAACCTGCATGCCCAACTCATGATGTATTTCTCTACAATAGTGCGAGGTGAACTACTACCTCGATCAGAAATGATACACACGGGCACACCGTGAAGACAGATGATCTCGCGGATGTAGATCTCAGCTAACCGCTCTGAAGAATAGGTAACTGCCACAAGAATGAAATGCGTTGACTTGGTCAGCCTGTCCACAATAATCCATACCGCGTCGAACTTCCTCTTAGCCCGTGGGAGTCCAACAACAAAATCTATAGTGATACGCTCCCACTTCCACTCAGGAATCTCTAACCTCTGAAGCAAACCATAAGGTCTCTGATGCTCACACTTTACTTGTGGACAATTTAGACATCGAGCTACATAAGAAACTATGTCCTTATTCATCCTTCTCCACCAATAATGCTTCCGCTAGTCCTGATACATCTTGGCGGCACCCTGATGAATAGAATACCGGGAACTGCGGGCCTCATCAAGGATCAACCCACACAAATATGACCTTGCATCCTCAAAACTCCATCATCTCCAACAGTAACCTGCTTGGCACCTCTGTGCCGCACTGTGTCTCTAAGGACAAGCAAATGGGGGTCATCATACTGCCGCTCCCTAATACACTCAAACAAGGAAGATCGAGCGACTGCACTAGCTAGAACACGACTGGGCTATGAAACATCCAACCTTATAAACTAATTGGCCAAAGCCTGAGCATCTGATGCAAGCGGTCTCTCACCAACTGAAATGTACGCAAGGTTGTCCATACTCGCTGCCTTTTTATTCAAGGCATCGGCCGCCACATTGTCCTTCCCTGGATGATACAAGATGGTGATATCATAGTCTTTCAATAGTTCCAACCACCTCCTCTGACTCAAATTAAGATCCTTTTGTTTGAACAAATACTGAAGGCTCCGATGATCCGTGAAAACCTCGCACGACACGCAGTAAAGATAGTGCCTCCGAATCTTCAGCGCATGAACAATGGCTGCCAGCTCCAAGTCATGGATAGGGTAATTCTTCTCATGAACCTTCAACTGTCGTGACACATATTTAACCTCTCTGCCATCCTGCATCAACACTGCACCGAGCCCAACACAAGATGCATCACAATATACCGTATAAGATCATGTACCTTTGGGCAACATCAACACTGGCGTTGTAGTTAAAGAAGTCTTGAGCTATTAAAAGCTCGCCTCACACTCGTCTGACCATCTGAACGGGCACCCTTCTAGGCCAATCACATCAATGGGGCTGCTACTGACAAAAACCTCTCCACAAACTGACGGTAATAACCCGCCAAACCCAAGAAACTCCGGATCTCCGTAGCTGAAGTGAGTCTAGGACAGTTCTGAACTGCCTCAATCTTCTTAGGATCCACCTGAATGCCCTCTACCGATACTACATGCCCCAAGAAAGCGTATGAGGCCAACTAAAACTCGCACTTTGAAAAATTGGCATATAGTTGGCTATCCCTTAAAGTATGAACTACAATCCAAAGATGATACTCGTGCTCCTCTTGACTGCGGGAGTAGATCAAGATATCATCAATAAACACAATCACAAAGGAATCCAGGTAGGGCTTGAACACCCAGCTCATCAAATCCATAAATGTTTCTGGGGCATTCGTCAACCCAAAGGACATCACTAGAAACTCATAATGCCCGTACCGAGTCCGAAAACCAATATTAGGGACATCAGATGCCCTAATCCTCAACTGATGGTAGCCAGAACTCAAATCATTCTACGAAAATACTTTGGCACCCTGATACTGATCAAACAAGTCATCAATCCTCGGTAATGGATATTTTTTCTTGATGGTGACTTTGTTCAACTGCCGATAATTTATGCACATCCTCATCGATCCATCCTTCTTCTTCACAAAACAACACAGGCGCACCCCAGGGCGAGACACTAGGCCTAATGAAGCCCTTATCAAGTAAATCTTGCAATTGCTCCTTCAATTCTTTCAACTCTGGCGGGTCCATACAGTATGGCAGAATAGAAATGGGCTGAGCGCCCGGAGCGAAATCAATATAGAAGGAATTGAACCCATGGAAGGAACCTCCGCACTAGAATTGCGAACGTAAGCCAAATAAGCTAGACACCCTTTCTTGACCATATGTCGATCCTTCATATAAAAGATAACCCTACTGGTAGAATGGCCAGACGTCCCCGTCCACTCTAATCTCGGCAATCTCGGCAAGGCTAAGGTCACCGTCTTGGTGCGAAAATCCAATATAGCATAATAAGGTGACAACCAACTCACACCTGAGATGACATCAAAATCTACCATATCGAGAAATAGGAGATCTACTCTAGTCTCAAGACTCCCAATGTTAACCACACACGAATGATAGACCCGATCTACAATAATAGAATCTCCCACATGTATGGACACATACACATGAGTACTCAAAGAATCATGAGGCACAACCATATATGAAGAAAAATAGGATGACACGTAGGAATAAGTAGAGCCCGGATCAAATAGAACTGAAGCATCCCTATGGTAAACTGAAACAATACTTATGATAACAGCGTAAGATAATTCAGTCTCAGGCCTAGCTGGGAATGCATAACATCGGGGCTGAGCCCCACCACTCTGAACCACATCCCTGGGACGACCTCTAACTGGCTGGCCTCCACCTCTAACGACCTGACCTCCACCTCTAACCGTCTGACCTCTACCTTTGGTTGGCTGACCTCTGCCTCTGGCTGGCTGAGCAGGAGGTGTAAAACCGGTGCTGGAACCATGGCACGAGAACCCTGTTGTTGTGAGATGCACGGTGCTTGAGGGCAAAACCTAACAATGTGCCTTGGGTCACCACAAGTATAACAGGACATTGGTTGTTGTGGTGGATGACACTGAAACTGACTATATCGACCTGAGTAACCACCCTAAAAAGCTATGGAGCAAATGTGCACTAATAGGAGTTGGTGGTGCGTTGTAGCTAGCTGATCAGGATGAGACATATGAGGGTCGCGACTACCTGAAGCATTGTGAGATGCTTGGAGTGATGAATGTAACGTCCTGGGAGGGTAGACTCTACTAAAAGTACCCCTACCTCCAGAAGAGGCGCCACTGAACCCACCAGAATGACGAGGCCTCATATCAGACCCCTTCTCTCTCTCCTGTGAAAGAACCACCTCAATCCGCCTGTCGACATTGGAAGCCGCCTGAAAAGATATCTCACCCCTGTCTCCTTCGCCATATGAAACCTGATAGATGTAACGACCCGCGACGGTTATTATATGATACTTATTGAGCGTGAGGGCTTAGTATGCATGCTGATTGACGAGAGATGAGTCACGAGTGACTGAGAGGCTTGCCCGAGAGGCTTTATTTGTGAGTGACAATGTTCCCGAGGGACTTATCTGCTATGAAACTACTGTTTTCACTCTTCTTTGTATTTCTGCCTCTAAATGATAAATGTTGAATAAATGTTTTACATGAGATTGGAAAAAGGAAAAAAATGGAGTTTATGAAACTTTCGGAACGTAGATTCCCTGACTTGTTTTACTATTTTCCACTGATATTTCTTATATGATCTTTACATGATTTTAAAGCTCGTCACTGCACTCAAGTTCTTATTTATATTTGTTACTTACTGAGTTGGTGTACTCACGTTACTCCTTGCACCTTGTGTACTGATTGAGGTTCTCGGATCGACTGAGACTCGGTTGTTCTCAGTGGATCTTGTCGGAGATTGTGAGGTAGCTGCGCGGCGTTCACATCCCTACCATTTTCCCTCTCATTTTGTCGCATATTTACATTTTTCCTAGACTTGATGTATTAAGGAAATACCGTGTAATTTTGTGTCCTATTTAGTGCTCATGACTGTTGACTCTGGGTCTTGGAGATTTTTGTTCAAATGTTTTCTTGATTATCCACAGATTTTGAAATACTAAACGTGCAAGATTTTTGATAAAGTGCGTAATTGTTTTAAATGGAAAATTCTTTGTATTATGTTTAGTAAATTGGCTAGCCTAGTACTACGATAGGCGCCATCACGGCCAGGTGTAGGATTTGGGGTCGTGACAAGTTGGTATTAGAGCCTAGGTTACATAGGACTCACCGGTTATGAGCAGGTTCAGTAAAGTCTTGTGGATCGGTACGGAGACGTATGTACTTATCTTCGAGAGACTGCACAATCCTTAGGAAAAATCTCACATTTCTTGAATTCTTGTCGTGTGAATCTATTGATTCCGGCAACTAAACTTCTATTATTTCATTCTCTCATAGATGGTGAGGACATGCTATACCGGACAGGGCGATCAGCCACCAGTGGGACCCATGAGGGGTCGAGGCCGTGGTAGAGGTAGAGGTGCAGCCCGTGCAGCTGCCGGGGCGGTACCCATAGACCCCCCTGTTGTTCCAGATCAGGTCCCAGCCACAGATGCTCCAGTGGGACCAGCTCAAGCACCAGTTGTGCCTATTGTCATACCAGGTCTTCAGGAGACCTTTGCCCAGATTCTGGCTGCATGCACCAGTCTTGCTCAGGTAGTCGTTATTTCTACTTCAGCCGCTACTTCTCAGGCTGGGAGAGGCACTCAGACTCCAGCTGCCCGTACACCTGAGCAGGTTATTCAGGGGCGTCAGACCCCGTAGGCAGTTCCAGTTCAGCCGATTGCACCGGCCCAAGATTTTGTTGTTCCAGCTATGGCTGACGATGAGCAGCACAGGTTGGAGAGATTTGAGAGGCTTCGGCCTCCGACTTTCAGTGGTGCTGAGGGCGAAGATGCCCAGGGGTTCTTAGACAAGTGTCAGAGGATGCTTCATACGACAGGGATATTGGAGACCAGTGGGGTCTCGTTTACTACCTTCCAGTTCTCAGGAGCTGCATTTACTTAGTGGGAGGCTTATGAGAGGCGTAGGCCTGTTGGTGCAGCGCCCCTTTCTTGGCAGCAGTTTTCCACTCTCTTCTTAGAGAAGTATGTTCCACAGTCCCGCAGAGAGGAGTTGTGCAGGCAGTTTGAGCGGCTGCGATAGGGAGATATAACGGTGTCAGTACGAGATGAGGTTTTCAGAGCTTGCCCGTCATGCTATTTGGTTAGTCCCTACAAAGAGAGATAGGATCAGGAGATTTGTGGATGTCCTCTCGTATTAGCTTCGTATTCTTATGACTAGAGAGAGGGTGTCGGGTTCTACTTTTGAGCAGGTAGTTGATGTTACATGAGAGATTGAGTCGGTGCGCCGCTAGGAGCGAGACGAGAGGGAGGCCAAGAGGCCTCGAGAATCTGGTAGTTATTGTGGTGTTCCTTCGGGGGGTCAGTTCCAACACGGCAGGGGCCTTTCATTCAGGCAGGCTTAGTCGGGCCGCTCAAGTTATCGTGGTGGATCCGCTGGTCGTGGTCCTCATATTTCTCATCAAGGGAACCCATCATTCAGTGCTCTTCCATCCCGGAGTTCATCTCGAGCACCATCGGTTCAGGACTCATCTATGCTTGATTCTTCCAGAGGTTATCCTGGTGCTAGGGGTTCCCTTCAGTCCCCGTCTCCAGCACCGGGGAGTTGTTACGAGTGTGGAGAGTTTGGGCATATGAGGTGGTAGTGTCCTCGTTTCCTTGGGGGTCCTTCTCAGCAGAGGGGTCAGCCCTCGACATCAGCTCTAGGTACTTCACCACCCGCCTAGGCTGTGAGGGGTGGGGGTCAGGCAGCTAGAGGCTGCCCTAGAGGGGGAGGTCGATCCGGTGGAGGTCAGGCCCGTTTCTATGCACTCCCATCCAGGACAAATGCTATGGCCTCCGATGCAGTAACTACAGGTATTGTTTCAGTTTGTCACCGAGATGCTTCGGTCTTATTTGATCTTGGTTCCACATATTCCTATGTTTTGTCATATTTTGCCTATTTTATCTATATGCCCCGCGAGTCCCTAGTCACAACTGTTCATGTGTCGACTCTGGTGGGTGATACTATTATTGTGGAACGAGTGTATTGGTCATGTTTTATATCTACTGGGGGTCTGGAGACCCGAGTGGATATGCTATTGCTCAGCATGGTTGACTTCGATGTGATATTGGGCATGAATTGGCTATATCCGTGTCATGTTGTTCTAGATTGTCACGCTAAGGCCATGACCTTAGTGATGTCGGGATGTCCGAGAGTCGAGTGGAGAGATTCTATTGATTATGTGCCTAGTAGGTGATTTCATACCTGAAGGCTCCGCGTATGGTAGAGAAAGGATGCCTGTCTTATTTGGATTTTGTAAGGGATATCAGTGCTGAGACTCCCACTGTTGATTCTGTTCCTGTAGTCCGTGAGTATTCGGATGTGTTTCCTACTGATCTGCCGAGCATGCCGCCCGACAGGGATATTGAATTTTGGCTGGTGCCGGACACTCAGCCTATTGCTATTACACCGTAGCGTATGGCATCAGCGGAGTTGAAGGAATTGAAAGAGCAGCTTCAGGAACTCTTAGAAAAGGGGTTCATCCGGCCTAGTGTGTCACCTTGGGGTGCACCGGTATTGTTCGTGAAAAAGAAGGATGGTTCCATGAGAATGTGTATTGACTATAGGCATCTGAACAAGGATACAATCAAGAATAAGTATCATCTGCCTCGCATTGATGATTTGTTTGATCATCTTCAGAGATCTAGGGTGTTCTATAAGATTGACTTAGAGATCCGGGTACCATCAGCTGAAGATTCAAGATTCAGATGTTTCCAAGACGGCTTTCAAGACCCGTAATGGCCACTATGAGTTTTTGGTGATGTCTTTCGGGTTGACCAATGCCCCAGCAGCATTCATGCATATTATGAACATCGTATTCTATCCATATTTGGATTCCTTCGTTATTGTGTCCATTGATGACATCCTGGTGTATTATCGTAGCCAGGAGGAGCATGCCCAACATTTGAGGGAAAAGTTCTCCAAGGGTGAGTTTTGGCTTGGCTTAGTAGATTTCTTGGGGAACGTGTTGTCCATCGAGGTTATTCAGGTTGATCCGAAGAAAATAGAGGCGGTGCAGAGTTGACCCAGACCATCCTCAGCTACAGATATTAGGAGCTTCCTTGGTTTGGCGGGGTATTACCGTCGCTTTGTGGAGGGATTTTCTTCTATTGCTTCACCCTTGACCAAATTGACTCAGAAGGGTGCTCTGTTCAGGTGGTCAGACGAGTGTGAGGAGAGCTTCCAGAAGCTCAAGACGGCTTTGACCTCAGCTCCAGTGTTAGTATTGCCATCAGCTTTAGGTTCTTATACCGGGTATTGTGATGCCTCGAGGATAGAAATTGGTTGTGTTTTGATGCAGGAGGGTAGAGTGATTTCCTACGCCTCGTGCCAGTTGAAGACTCATGAGAAGAATTACCCGGTGCATGATCTCGAGCTAGCAGCCATTGTTCACCCCTTGAAGATTTGGCGTCATTATTCATATGGGGTTCATTGTGAGGTTTTTACTGATCATCGTAGCCTGCAACACTTGTTTAAGCAGAAGGATCTAAATTTGCGTCAAAGGAGATGGTTGGAGCTTTTCAAGGACTATGATATCACTATTCTATACCATCCGGGGAAGGCCAATGTAGTGGCCGATGCCTTGAGTCGTAGAGCAGAGAGTTTGGGGAGTCTAGCATATCTTCCAGCAGCTGAGAGACCATTAGCACTTGATGTTCAGGCCTTAGCGGGCCAATTAGTAAGGTTAGATCTATCGGAGCCCCGCTATGTATTGGCTTGTGTAGCCTCCAGGTCTTCTTTTTATGACCGTATGAGAGAGCGCCAGTATGATGACCCACACTTGCTTGTTCTTCAGGATAGGGTAATGCCAGGGATGTAGTTATTGGCGATGATGGTGTTATGAGGATGCATGGTCGAATATATGTACCTAACGTAGATCGGCTTCCGGAGTTGATTCTTGAGAAGGCCCACAACTCGCGGTATTCCATCCATCCGGGTGCCGTGAAGATGTATCAGGATCTGAGGCTGGTGGAGGCGGATGAAAAAGGATATTGTTAGATTTGTAGCTTGGTTCTCAACTGCCAGCAGGTCAAGTATGAGCACCAGAGACCAGGTGAATTGCATCAGAGTTTGGTTATTCCTGAGTGGAAGTGGGAGCGGATCACCATGGACTTTTTAGTTGGACTCCTACGGACTTCTAGGAGGTTTGATGTTGTATGGGTTATTGTGGATCGGCTGACTAAGTCCGCTCACTTCATTTCTGTGGGTACTACTTATTCTTCGGAGCGGCTAGCTGAGATTTACATCAGGGAGATTGTTCGGTTGCATGGTGTTCCGGTTTCCATCATTTCTGATAGAGGTACTCAATTCACATTGCAGTTCTGGAGGTTCGTACAGAGAGAGTTGGGTACTCAGGTTGAGTTGAGCACGGTTTTTCACCCTCAGACAGACGGGCAGTCCGAGCAGACTATTCAGATTCTGGAGGACATGTTGCCGGCTTGTGTTATTGACTTTAGTGGTTCATGGGAGTAATTTCTGCCACTCGCGGAGTTTGCATATAATAATAGTTATCAGTCGAGCATTCAGATGGATCCATATGAGACTTTGTATGGGAGGAGGTGTAGATCTCCGGTTGATTGGTTTAAGTCAGGCGAGGCCAGACTCTTGGGTACGGATTTGATACAGGATGCTTTGGATAAGGTGAAGTTGATTCAAAAGCGGATTCGCACGGCGCAATCGAGGCAGAAGAGTTATACGGACCGGAAGGTCCGGGATGTATCTTTCATGGATGGGGGAAGGTCTTGCTTAAGGTGTCACCCATGAAGGGTGTTATGTGGTTTGGAAAGAGGGGAAAGTTTAGTCCCCGGTTCATTGGGCCTTTAGGTGCTTCAGAGGGTTAGAGAGGTGGCTTATAGACTTGCCTTGCCACCTAGCTTGTCGAGTGTGCATCCGGTATTTCATGTTTCTATGCTTCGGAAGTATATTGGTGACCCGTCTCATGTTTTGGACTTCAGTTCGGTTCAACTTGAGGGTGATATGTCTTATGAGGTAGAGCCATTAGCTATTTTGGGTCGTCAGGTCAGAAGGTTGAGGTCTAAGGATATAACTTCAGTAAAAGTGCAGTG
Organism: Nicotiana paniculata; assembly: GCA_005239505.1. Taxonomy (NCBI): domain Eukaryota; kingdom Viridiplantae; phylum Streptophyta; class Magnoliopsida; order Solanales; family Solanaceae; genus Nicotiana; species Nicotiana paniculata. The sequence goes on from MDKI01237054.1 coordinate 31,740, forward strand.
GAGAGGGCAGCCGGTGGAGGAGGCCACCTGGGAGACAGAGCGGGAGATGTGGAGCAGATACCCCCACCTATTTGAGACTCCAGATATGTTTCTAGACCCGTTCGAGGACGAACACTTGTTTAAGAGGGGGAGAATGTAACGACCCGACGGTTCGTTCCGAGAGTTTAGCCCTGTTTTCTTTCCATTTCTGCTTCATTCTTGTTTGGTTCAACTCTTTTGTGTTGCGTTGAGTTGATTAGTTCGGGTTGGTTATGGTGAGAAATGAGACACTTAGTCTCTTTGATTGGTGATTTAGTTGGAAAAGTCAACCGGAAGTTGATTTGTAGGTAAATGATCTCGGAATGTGGTTTTTGTGGCTCAGATAGCTTCATTAGGTGATTTGGGACTTAGGAGTGTGTTCATAATGTCTTTCGGAGGTCTGAGTAGAATTAGACTTGAATTGGCGAAATTGGATCTTTGGCAATTTTCGGTCGGCAGTGGAAAATTAGCTATCGGGCTCGGAATGGAATTCCGAAAGTTGGAACAGGTCCGTAGTGTCATTTGGGTGTGTGTGCAAATTTTCAGGTCATTCGGACGTGGTTTGGATGGTTTCGGCATCGTTGGCGAATTTCGGAAGTTTAGAAAACCTTAGGCTTGAATCTGGATTTGATTTGGTGTTTTGATGTTATTTTTAGCGTTCCGAGGGTTCGACTAGGTTGGTATATTGATATATGACTTGTTGGTACTTTTGGTTGAGGCCCCGAGGGGCTCGGGATTGATTTCGGAAGGTTGGAAGTTGGAAACATTGCAACAAAAAGCTGCTGGTGCAGGCCTTCTGGTGTGGCCGCATCTACGGACGGGGAGCCGCAGGTGCGAAGGCGCAGGTGCAGGTGCAGAACAACTTGTGCAGATGCGGAAAATAGGAACCTTGCTTGGGAGCGCAGGTGCAGAAGTTGGGTCGCACCTGCGGGCCTGCAAGTGCGTGTTGAGGACCACAAATGCGGAATTTTGGCTTAAGTGAGATTCCGCACCTGCGAGGGATTTTCCGCAGGTGCGGGATTTTGGTCGCAGGTGCGATATCGCTGGGCAGAACCTATATAAGGTTGCCTTCGCGAAATTCTCTCATTTTCTTCACCATTTTTGACGGATTTTGGAGCTTTGAGCTGGGATTTCAAGGGGGAATCAAGTGTATTCAGTGAGGTAAGCTACATGGACTTTGTATCTTGTGTTTATGGCAATTATCCCATTGTTTAATCATGTTTTAGTGGTGAAATTGGAAGATTAAGGGCTTGAAACTTGCGAGTTTAAATTAGGGAATTGAGGGGCCATTTGGGGTCCGATTTTGATGTATTTGGTATGCTTGAACTCATGAGAGCGTAAGGATTCTAGTTTTGTGATTTTTATAAGGATCCGAGACATGGGCTCGGGGGTCGGGTTTGGCCAATTTCGGTATATTTGATGTAAATTGGATATTTTCGAGTGAGCTTTGTCCCTTTAGCATATTTTGATGATATGAATTTGTTTTGAATAGATTCAGAGCGCGTTGAGGCCGAGTCGAGAGGCAAAGGCATCGCGTAGTAGTTTTCTTCCGGTTTGAGGTAAGTAATGAATGTAAATCTTGACCTGAGGGTATGAAACCCCGGTATTTCGTATTGTTTTGATAAATGAGGTGATGCACATGCTAGGTGGCGGGTGTGCGGGCGTGCACCGGTAGGGATTGTGACTTGGTCCGTCCCGTAGCAACTATTAAGCCACGTATTTGATTTGAAATCACATGATACTCCATGTTTTATAGATTTACACTATATTTGGGCTGTATGCCATGTTTGGAACCTTGTGCCGACCTGTTTGGACCCTTAGGAGTATTTTACTACTATTTCTCACACTGTTTTTGATAGAAAATATGATCTCAGTCATGATTTATACTTGTTCATTTTCATTGTCATGATTTATACTTGTTCATTTTCATTCCTGTTTACCACCCTGTTTTCAAACAAATGAAAAATGTTTTGGGCTGAGTCCCTGTGATTGTAGTAAGATGCCCGAGTGGCTTGTGAGGGTGATGACTGAGCGAGGCCGAGAGCTAGATTTGTGAGGATAGTGATGGATCGGGTTGCACGCCGCAGCATTATATACATACATACATATATATATATATATATACATACATACATACACATATATATACATACATACATATATATATACATACATACATATATATATATATACATACATATATATATATATATATATATACATATATATATATATATTGGATCGGGCTGTACGCCGCAGCGATATATCGCTTGGGCTGAAGGAGCCCCTCCGGAGTCTGTACACCCTCAGAGAGAGCAGTCGACTATTTATGGATCGTGTTGCACGCCACATCGATTATTATATGATACTTATTAAGCGTGAGGGCTGAGTATGAGTGTTGATTGACGAGAGATGAGTCACGAGTGACTGAGAGGCTTGCCCGAGAGGCTTTATTTGTAAGTGACAATGTGCCCGAGGGGCTTATGTTCTATGAAACTACTATTTTCACTCTTCTTTGTATTTTTGCCTCTAAACGATAAATGTTGAATAAATATTTTACATGAAATTGGAAAAAGGGAAAAAATGGAGTTTATGAAACTTTCGGAACGTAGATTCCCTGACTTGCTTTACTGTTTTCCACTGATATTTCTTATATGATCTTTACATGATTTTAAGCTCGTCACTGCACTCAAGTCCTTATTTATATTTGTTACTTACTGAGTTGGTGTACTCACGTTACTCCCTACACCTTGTGTGCAGATTTAGGTGCCCGGATCGAGTGAGACTCGGTTGTTCTCAGTGGAGCTTGTCGGAGATTGTGAGGTAGTTGCACGGTGTTCGCAATCCCACCCTTCTCCCTCTCATTTTGTCGCATATTTACATTTTTCCTATACTTGATGTATTAAGGAAATACCGTGTCAGATTTTGTGTCCTATTTAGTGCTCATGAATGTTGACTCAAGGTCTTGGGGATTTTTTTTCAAATGTTTTCTTGATTATCCGCAGATATTGAAATACTAGACGTGCACGATTTTTGATAAAGTGCGTAATTGTTTTAAATGGAAAGTTCTTTGTATTATGTTTAGTAAATTGGCTAGCCTAGTACTACTATAGGCTCCATCACGGCCAGTGTAGGATTTGGGGTCGTGACAAGTGAGTGTGAGTCCATCTATAAACCTCCTCACCCTCTCTCTCTCACTAGGAAGCAAAAGAAGAGCATGACGGGCTAGATCCAAAAAACAGGTCTCGCACTGAGTAACAGTCATACTGTCCTATTGGAGATGCTCGAACTGCTGGCAGTAATCCTTTCTCAATGTGATATGGAGGAACTTATCTATGAAGAGCTGAGAGAACTGGTCCCAAGTAAGAGCAAGTGACCCGGCTGGTCTGGTCAACACGTAGTCCCTCCATCATTTCTTGGCGGAACCCGTAATCTAAAATACAGCAAAATTGACCCCATTGGTCTCAACTATACCCATGTTCCGCAGCACCTCATGGCAGCTGTCAAGATAATCCTGTGGGTCCTCTGAAGGTGCACCACTGAAGTGAACTGGAAAGAGCTTAGTAAACTTGTCCAATCTCCAAAAAGCCTGAGAAGACATGGCAGGCCCATCACCGGCCTGTGCCGCAACAACCGACTGAACTACCCCAACTGGCGGGCGCTGCTGGAGTCTGATACTGGGGAGCCATCTGCTCCGGAGTGTGAGTAGCGGGAGTCTGTGCTCTTCCCCTAGCCTGAGATACGGCTGGTGCCATAGGAAATCTAGAGGCCTAGGCCACACTCTCCATAAGGACCACCAAATAGACTAGAGCGTCCTGAAGCACTTGGGTGTCGATGAATCCCTCCGGGACCTGAGCTGGTCCAACATGCAGTCTGAGATGGAACCTCCTTATCAAAATCCACCTAAGGCTCCACTGCTGGTGCTGCTAAGCCAGCTCTAGGCTGATCTCTACCTCTTCCTCGGCCTCTGGTGTGACCTCGACCTCGATCTGTGCCCCTCGTAGGAGTTGCCACTAGGGACTCCGATTGCTGTCCGATTGAAGACATAGCATGTGTTCTCTCCATCTGCGGGAGGACAATAATAGAAGAGTTCAATCAGCAATGGTAGAATAAAATCGCATGACAAAGAAGAATAAAAGCGAAATTTGTTCCTAAACTTCATAGCCTCTGGAAGATAAGTACAAACGTCTCTATACCGATCCTCCAGACTCTACTAAGCCTGCTCGTGACTTGTGAGACCTAGACAAACTAGTGCTCTAATACCAAGTAGCCGAATCTCCCTTAGTGCGGTATGGGGAAAACCTCAACGGCCAATTGAGTTTATGCGAATCCCACATCTTTGATAAGGTGGTGGGGGCAAACCTCAACGAGGATGGTGGGTCCCAAGGTATTGGGGGTGGGGGTGAATATGATGCCCATGATAGTGAACGAGATGATAAGAGCGCGTCAAGCAGGACTGTCAGTCTTCTAGGCTAGCGGGCTTTTGAAGAAGGATGCACATGTCACCTTAGGCGAATCCTACATAGGAATGGGAGACGAAACTGAAGAGCTTTATTAGGCATGACACAAGTTCACAAGTTAAACATGCTTTTAGAGCTTGGAAAAATCCAAGCCTAGAGCGACAATACATGCCATGGGCTTGGTTCATAAGAAATATGGTATCAGAGTCAAATCTCCCTCAGTATGGTGGTGGGGCAAACCTCAGCAACCAACTGAGTTTAGGCGGATCCCACATCTTTGAGAAGGCAGTGGGGCAAACCTCAGCGAGGGTGCTAAGTCCCAAGGAGGGGTGAATGTGATGCCCATAGCGGAGAGTGAGCTGATGAGAGCGGGTCAAGCAGGACTGGAAGATTTTTAGGTTTGCGAACTGCTGAAGAAGAGATATGAAGAGCTTTATAAGACTTTACACAAGTTCACATGATACACGTACTTTTGGGGCTCGAGATGGCATAACACAAAAGATAAATCCATACAAACCCAGGTTTAAAGCGGAGAATACATGCCATAAGATTATTTCATGACAAGTAATTCACATAGTATTTTGGTTCTTTTGCTAATTTTTCATGTTACTTTAGTTTTGGAGTCTACCTTTTCCCTCCTTCACTCCAAAAGGGAAAAGACAAGAAAAGGAAATTCAAAATGGAGGGAGCAATGCAAATATTTTTGAAAAGATTTTGAAATGACGCGCCATGCTGAGCTGTTATCTATAACAAATGCAGACGTGCTTTTTAACCATTCGCCGATCACTGTTCCCATCGTTCCCTCTTCTTTGGTCCAAGACAAGACAAAAATCCCCTCTTTCTCTCTCACAAGTCACACCCCATACTTCACTCAGTCACACAAAAAGAGTAAGACCCAAAACCGCTAACAATGGTGACGGCGCGAAGCACGAGAGGGGCAGCCAAAGAAGTAGAAAAACAAGGTCCCAACAACGTCAATGATGGAGCAGCAGAGTACGAGAAGCAAAGAGCGGAGAGAATCAGAGAGAACAAGGAGAGAATGCAGAAACTGGGCATTCTCGAACTTTCCAAGAAGATCAATACTGCAAAGGCCCCTTCCAAGAAACCACCTCTGAAACCCACTCCCCGAAGCAACTGCCAGCCATTGTCACCTGACCCACCTCGCCGCTCTTTTAGGTTACATCCAATTAATACTTCCTTTCTCCCCAAAACTAATTAAATCAGTTGCTTTGCATTTCGTTGTTTCTAGGTCTATTTGGACTTTATTCTATAGCGTTTTTCTCAACTTCGCCAATTTTCTAGCCTTTTACATTTTACATCAACTTTTTCGGGCTTTTCCAGTCTTCCTTATGATTCTCCAAAAAGTAGGAGATAATTAAGAATATTCCGGTTCCTATTGTGTTATGCTGGACATTATTTTTTTTAATTGGAAAAGTTATGCAGAAAAATGTTTGTTCACCTCCAGAAGGTGAGAATGTGTTATGAGCAAAGATGCTGGTGACAGTTTGGAGTATCAAAAGTTGGCGACAATTTTTATGTGTTGCTGAAAAGAAACTGGTAGAAAAGAATGTCTACCTTTCCACATTTTTTTCGTGGTTGAAAACATCTTTAACCAACCAACCGGTGAAAAATAATTATTGCCACACCAAACACACAGCATAAGGAAAAAAGTTTTGCTAATGAGACCTGATTAAGGTGGAGATATTGGTTTGTGTTCAATATCTCATTTGGTGTTTTCTTGTGTTAGAGGGTGTTCATTTTCCATCCAGTAGAATCTTTCTTTCTTGGTCTCTCTTTTCCCTTTATTGAATGATGTTTAAATGTTTTAGGTTGAAGGATAAGCCTCAAGTTAGTTACAATGAGCGTAGGATTTCCAAGACAGAGAAGATGTCAACAGAGGACGTGGAGATTAACATAGCAGAAGGTGAAAACCCCGAATTATACACGGAGGAACAAAAAATGCTTTTAGGTGATTGCCAGAATGCTTGGACTCTCTATGTTGACGGCTATGATGAAAATGGCCAGCGCGTATATGATCCTGATAATGGCAAGTCATGCCATCAGTGCAGGTCTAAACATTTGTTATCACTATCTGTTTTTTGTTGCTTATTTCTTTATAAAGGTACTGTTCGATGCAATCTATGGAAAAACGATTTGCAAATTTGATGTATTTGAAGGAGTGATATGATTTTGCAGAAGATAATTCGAAGTTTGAATTAGTGTGTGAATGGATATAAAACGTGGAAATAGTGCTTCAGGGAAAAAAAGAACATTTAGCATCTTATTGCTACGTTTGGTTTGTTTAGTACTCCTTATCTTTGTTCTTGTAAAAGAGTTTGAACAGAGAGCTACTGATAATTAAATGCCTTTTCAACTCCTAAACGTGGTATTTCATAGTATGCTAAATTTGAATAATGAACTTAAGTCTTGATATGAAACATCAGGATCCTTATGGAAGGATGAGAACTTGTTTATGCTAGTCTTGAAAATTGCATCTGATGGTATATCTTTTAAGTAGTTCTATAAGTTCTCATGTGCTTCCAAAAGTAAATCATTGTCTGCTGACAATCATAAGAGCCAACATTGTATGAGAAGCTGAAGACATTTAGGATGGAGGTTTTATTCAACGATCAGTAAGTTCGTGAAAGCTTTAAAGTTGAATCACCCGGTAATTCTGGATATGAATCTCAATTCAAAGATGACCAAACCTGTCTTGTCTGATCAAAATATCGCTTCTCCATTTAGTATGAATAACTGATGCTTTTCTTGCCAATATGGAAGCAAGCTTAAAGCCTGTGGTTTATTAAACAGTGAATAACATCGTTGATGAACTTCTGATGGCTTGAATATTGCGGTAGAACTCTGAGATTATGTATCTACTTATGGCTGTGCAATCTGCAGCGCATATGCTTGCATCTCAACCTTCCAAATCCGTTGTATTCACTTAGAGCCGAAGCCATTTTGTTCATGACACCCGTCTTAAACAGACAGCAAATAGGTGTCTTCATCACTATTACAGAGTACTTTGATTCTGCATTCACTTTTACTATCAGCTCTTAGAATTTAATAAAATAATAAGCTCAGCTGCCAACTTCAGGATAACATTCTTTTTTGTACAATCAACGGGAATCTATCTGCTTTGTTTTATTGCCTGATATTAATTTGTAACCTAGAGATACTTGATACAATTGCAGGCAGAAAACTCTTGGTCAACACACGGAGTGCAGCAAGTGCAAGCTGGTTCAAGGACAGTTCTGTGGAGATTGCTTGTTCATGAGGTGATAACGAATGAAATCCTCGTATCCATTCTTCTTTTGTATTTTCATTTCTGGCTAATTTTCTGTCCTGAATTCATATGACCATGGTGGTTACTTCAAAAGTACAGTTTCTGATGATCTTAATGCCTATAGTATTTTATCCTACATAGATTTAAGCTTGTTTACTGTCTTTGGCAAAATAAAATGGAATTTCCTTTTGGAAGCATACATAGGAGGAGGTGCTGCCAATACATTCCCAATGATATAAGAACACAAGCAAGAATAGTTGTCTTTCACACAGTGGATTATTTGTCGCGCCCCCCACTTTCTGAAGCTTTTTTTGGGTTAATAAGTTCTTAAAATGTTTGCGGATCTAATCATCTGAGCTTTAAATTATGTAGGTATGGGGAGAATGTCATTGAAGCAAATGAAAACCCAAACTGGATTTGCCCTGTCTGTCGAGGAATCTGTAATTGCAGTCGATGCAGGCGCGACAAGGGGTATGCACCAACTGGTGCTATTTATAGAAAGGTGACATTCTTTAGCCTTTTATTTTGAATTCATTCCCACTGTGAAAGGCCAGATCTCTTGCCTGATAATCACAAAGGATTCTCCCTTTATATATATAAGTTTGCATTTAGGGGTAGTGGATTTAAGGGGTTGAAACATTCAACGCTGTGACATATAAAAAAAAAGAAGAGATTCCTAAGAAAATACACATGTTTCCAGGTAGTTCGTCTTGGTTACAAATCTGTGGCACATTACCTTGTCAAAACTCGACTGCGGAGTGATCAGGAAAACTTAAGCTCTGCGGATTCACCTTCTGGAAAGAGTATAGTGCCATGCGCTGAGTTTGCGGATACTCTTTCAACATCTCAAACTGACGATAACAAAGATTTGAAGGGAAGGGGGGAGAATGTACAGACACCGGCCATGATGATGAATACTCCGATCAAGAAGAGTCAGCCAGTGAAACAATGATAGAAAACAAGAACGATCTACGCCTGACAGACTGAAAAGGAACACCACACCCCTACATGTAAGCTTGAGTATCAGACTTGATGCAGAAGCTTTAGAACATATAATATCAACAAAATGCTAACTTTTGATCTACAAGGGCTAGAAGTAGTATGTCGGTATTGCTCAGTCTAATCAGCAGCAGCTCGGTTGGAAGGATTAAGAACCCGTTTGGATTGGCTTTAAGAAAGCGATTTTTGAGCAGAAATAGCTTTTCAGCCAAAAAACAAGAAGTGAATGGTTGTTATGCAACGATGCTGTTATAGAGATATCTGACTGTATTAGAACAATTGACTATTTGCATGCTTTTCTCTCTTTATTCTACCTCCTCCCTCTCCCCTTCTCTTCCTCACATAGCCTACCTGATGTGTCCCTTCTTCACTCCAATGCTAAATAATTTATCTTTAACTTCAAATTAGGATTCCAGAAAAACTACTTCATGTGGTTATTTTTCTTCCATTTCTCAATTCAGCCGTTTCTTTTAGCTTTATCACTAAGTGTTCTCTTCCTCGGCATGATGTTAATCAGATGCTTTGTTAAAATTTATTGCACAAAAGTATAATTATACGACAATAAAATGAAATATTAAATGACCATGTGTGTCCTCTTTTTTTTTTTTTAACCAGCGAATTCGTATTGGAAAGGAACAAGTCTTGGTATCTCTCTAAAGTTAATTGTTTGTTTTATTGTATTGTGATATTAAATAGAAACAAAAGTGAAGTAAGTTGTGCATTTGATCTTGAAATCAATGATAGACATTAGTTTGGTAGATTGAATCGAAGAATTAAACTGAAAATGCGATTGAAAGCCATTGAAGATGATATGTGTATCTCACTGTGCATTATTTGTATATTTCATATGTATCATATGTGTGTCCTTTGTGTATCCTCTATATATCCATGTATACCTATGTGTGAGATAAATGCGAGATATATGTGTCTCATAAAAATTTTTAAACTCGATTTTAACTCCAAACCAGTCCAACACCTCCAATCTTCCTCAAAATTCATATATTGCCTCATCTAAGTGTTTTCAATGAATTCCAGGTGAAAAATCTTTTTTCCTTAGATTTTTTGAATATATCATTAATAACGAATCAATCAACTCATGGATTCAGAGCGTTTTAGAAGGAGGTTTTTTCAATTTGAACCTTAAAATGGTCAATTTGGTTAACGTCCAAGCAAAGCACCCCTTTTGAATTTTCTCACATGTTAATATATTACTATGTCAGTTCCAATTTCCAGTTGGAGATTTGACTTTCTTATTTTTCCTCCTCCTTTTTATTTTTTATGATTATGAGTAGTTGTTCAATCCCTTTATTTTTTTTTCTCTTCGGATTTTTCCAGCTCAATAAAAGGATGAGCTGACATAACTGACTTGCAAGGACTAAAATTAGAAAGGAAAAGTAATAATGCCACAATTACGTAATATATTTATCTATATCTATACTAAATTAAAAGCACGCGTGTCTTATTGACCGATGTTTGACTTTTACATAAATATCCTCGGATTGTTGATTTGATTGTTTCAATAGGTTCATATGGTGATTTTGGATTTAGCACATGTCCGAATTTAGATTTAGAGATTCCTAGGTTGCTTTGATTCTAATTATCGAAAGTTGAAATTTTGAAAGTCTGGAAAGTTCATAGGTTTGACCCAGAGTTGACTTTGAGGCTACCAGAGTCGGATTGTTATTCAGGAAGTTGGAATATGTTTCTTATGCTATTTGGGACTTCTGTGCAAAGTTTGGTTACATTCCAAGTTAGTTTAATAGGAATCAGATGCTTGGTTTGAAGTTTTATGAACTTAAGATATTGATCTTGAGCGACGATGAGTGGTTTTGATTTTAATTTTAGTATTTTGATCCTTTGGATAGGTTGGGGGTGGGGCGAGGAAATGTGACTTTTTGGTGTGATTGGACGGGTCCCCGGGGCCTAGGGATGAGCTTCAGATGAGTTCCGAAATATTTCAAAATTGGATGGCAGTTTTGATTTGGTGTGATTGCACCTGCGACGTTTGGTCCGCGGATGCGAGTTTGCAGAAGCGGGAATTGGTTCGGGAAGCTGGAGGTCCGCATCTGTGGAAGTCTTAGTGCAAAAGCGGAGGCGCTTCTGCAAGGCCTGTTGTGCAGGTGCAGCCCCACAGAAGCGTGCCTTGGTGCGCATAAGCAGATGGTCGGGATTTTAGTGAGCTTGCAGGTGCGAGTTGTTTTCTGCAAAAGCGAAGTCGCAAAAGCAGCATTTTTGGACGCAAAGCGCTAAACGTCGGGGTGCACATTTTTAATCGAAGGTTTGACTTATTTTATCATATTTTGAGATTGGGAGCTCGGATTGGGGTAATTTTTGAGGCAATTTTTACTCACTTGGATTGGGTAAGTGTTATTAACTTGGATTTGATTATTATTCATGATTCTATCATTGATTTTGATTTTTGGTTGATCAAATCTAAAGGGAGAAAATTGGGATTTTTGTAAGAAGTTTTGGATAATGAATATTTGAGTTTTGAACCCTGATTCGGAGTCGAATTTGGATGAGATATATATTTGGACTCGTCTTGGAATGGGTATTGTGATTTGTGATTTTTGTGCGGTTCCTGGTGTGGACTCAAATTTACTTTTTGGTTGACTTTATATTTTTGATTAAAGATCGAGCTTTATGCTCCGATATTGTTTTACTTTTGTAGTATTTGACACCCTACTGTGTTGTTTTATTAGATTCGAAGTTGTTTGGAGGTTGATTCACGCACGACGGGATTTTAGAATATTTATTCACGCGCTTTGAGGTAAGTAGCTTGTCTATACTTAGTTTAAGGATAATTTTCCCATTGGCTATGGTATTTGAAATATGTTGGGGATGATGTACGTGCTAGGTGACATGCGTATGTGCGTACAACAAATTTATTCGTGATCTGGATAGACCTTAGGCTAATATGTGCTTTATTTTGCTATCATGCCCCTTTATATCCGTATTTTCTTCACTTGTATGGCTACGTGAGATAGTATTCATTTTAGAAATCATGTCTAGACTATGTGCTTATCTGTTTGAGACATGATAGGGCTATTCTTTCTATATTGATCTGTTTGCCTTAGTAGTAGTCATATTCTTAGTCATGATATTATATTCGCGTATTATATCTCTATTTCTGTGCATTATTTATATGTTATCTCACATACACTTGATGCCTTGTATGTGTAATATAGTTTGAGCCGAGCACTATGAGATGTGAATACCCGAGACTTGAGCGGTTGATGACTGATCTTGGTCTATCGAGGTGATTTGATACTAATAGTGCGGTGACACATACACCATGACCTACATTAGGCTAAGTGGTATTGATTATGAGGTGATACGTGCGGCATGCCCCATGTTAGGCTAAGTGATATTGATCCTTGACTTAGATCCGATCGGCGTTTGGGGAAGGATTTGCCCCTCTGAACCTGTGGGTGCATGCACAAGGGTCATATATATGCTAGGTTAGGGACTTGTGTCAGGCACCCATATAATACTGACTGTTGTTGTTGTTGTGTGTGATGATGGGGAATTTCCGCTAGGCACCATATATGTGCTATGATTGGACATCCTTGACTAGCTGCGACATTATCGATATTTGCTTGTTCTTGTTATGCAGGTACCATGTGTGTTTCTTCGTTCATACTTATTGGAACTTAATGTCTCTATTTGATTTGTTGAACCTGGAAACACAATTGAATTGGAAAAACCATGTCTATGTAAAAAATCTGTGCCTTGACTGTTATTCTTGAAAAACATACTTATTTCTTTTCTTATTGTGAAGAGGCTGAATTTAATATTATTTGAGCTATTTTTCCTGTTGCTGTTATTATTTCGTTATCATTGTTAATTGGCTATTGAAATTTGAATATCGGACGTTTCCATGCTCGTCACTTTGGCCCGAGGTTAGGCTTGTTACTTATTGAGTCACGAGGTCGGTTTTACTCATACTGCACTCCGCACTATATATGCATATCTAGGTACTGCCATGAGAGGTGATTGCTAGCGAGTGGCACCAGTATAGTTCTTAGAGATATTAAGGAAGATGATGTTTCCGTTCGCAGGCCTTGAAGCCCCCTTCTCTAAGTTTATGTTGTTGTTCTTCAATTTTTCAGACAATACTGTATTTTGATATCCGACTCTGTATTTAAATCTTGTAGTGCTCATGTACTAAGTGACACCAGGTCATGGGATGGTTCTAGTTGTATTATTGCTATTGACTTCAGTTATTTATGATTATTCTCCTGTTGAGACTATTTATTTTTGTTTAAATTTATTCATGCTTATTGAATGTTGGCTTACCTAGCAAGCAGTGCTAGGAGCCGTCACAACTTTGGTGAGATTTGTAGTCATAACAAGTTGATATTAGAGCATTAGGTTACTTAGGTCTCATGAGTCATGAGCAAGTCTAGTAGAGTCTTACAGATCGGTACGAAGACGTCTTTACTTATCTTCAAGAGACTACAAGGCTGTAGAAAACTTCTCTTTCTTTTATTCTCTACTGTGCAGATTTGTTTGTCCCTATGTCTGAATCTTTGCTCTTCTATTCTCTCACAGATATTGAGGACACGATTGTCGGGTGCAGATGAGCAGGCCTCAGTACCCTAGGCTAGGGTCGTGGGAGGTAGGGGATGAGGCAGAGGTAGGGGCAGAGCATGTACCGTAGCTAGGTTCCCAGCTCGTGCAGCTACTATGGAGCCACCAGTAGCTCCTGTTGAGGAGCAGATTCATGATTTGGGGCCGGAGCATCTTCTACTGTGTTAGATACTTCCCAATCAGGAGGCGGAGGTCAGACTCCAGCTACTCGTACTCCAGAACAAGTGGCCCATGGTTATTAAATCCCTGTAGTGCTACCAGTTGGGAGAGTTTAGCCTACTATTGTCGCGCAACCTGAGGATAGTCCTGCGATGTAAGCTGATGAGCTGAAGAGGTTAGATAAGTTCACAAAGTTACGTCCTCCTCACTTTAGTGGTACACCTTCAGAGGATTCTCAAGTATTTTTGGATCGTTGTCATGAGATTCTATGCAATTTAGGACTAGTCGAGTCCAAAGGAGTTGACTTCACCGCATTTCAGATACAAGGTCTAGCCAAGAGGTAGTGACATGTTTATGAGATGGGTCGAACAACATTTTCATCTCCTTTTACACGGGCTTAGTTCTCCATGGTCTTTTTGGAGTAGTTTATTCCAAGCATTAGGAGAGAGGAGCTGATGAGGAAGTTTGAGTACCTACAGTAGGGTCAGATGTTAGTTACTGGGTATGTGATGAGGTTTACAGAGATGTCTCGTCATGCTACTGCTTTGGTTAGGAGAGAGTGAGGATATTCTTTGAGATTCTTCACTACAATATTCACCTTGCTATGGCTAGAGAGACCGAGAGCGGGACTTCATTTTACTAGGATGTGGAGATAGCCTGTCGTGTTGAGCGCATACTTAGTGAGGCTAGGGATATTATGCAGGGTAGGGACAAGAGGTCCCGACATTTAAGTAGCTTCGGTGGTGTCTCGTCAAGAGGCTGTGGTCGATTTGGGATAGTCCATTCTAGCAGGTTAGTTTATCATTCACCACCACCCAGTCGAGGAGCTTCAGTGCAATATTTATTCAGTGACCTCCTAGTGCAGTGTTCTTACTGCGCTCATTCTATCCAGGGTTCGTCGTTACTGGGTTCTTCTAGTGGTTATTCTGGTTCATAGGATTTAGCCTAGGCTTCACAGTCATTTCTGGTCAGAGGTTGCTATGAGTGTGGAGAGTTGGGGCATGCCTGGAAATATTTCCCCCGACTTCGTAAAGGCCCAATGCAGTAGGGAGGTCTGACTATGATTATCACACCAGTTGCCACACAACCCGCTCAACCAGCTTCTGGAGGAGGTCATTTAGGATGTGGTCATACTAGAGGGGGAGATAAATATAGTGGAGGTCAAGCCAGATACTATGCATTCCCAGGGAGGACCAAGACTATTGCCTCTGATGCAATGATTACAACTACTGTTTCTGTGTGCCAGGAGGATGCATCAGTGTTGTTTGATCTTGGTTCTACTTCTTCATATGCGTCATCGTACTTTGTTTCTTGTCTAAATATGCCTCGTGGTTCTTTTGATGCTCCTGTGCATGTGTCTATACCTATTGGTGATTCTATTGTGGTGGATCAAGTTTATTAGTCCTGTGTGGTCCCTATTGTTATTTTGAGATGAGGGCAGACTTCTTATTATTAGATGGTGGATTTTGATGTGATCTTGGATATGGATTGGCTATCTTCGTACCATGTTATTCTTGATTGTCATGCTAAGATCGTGATGTTGGCGATGTCAGGGTTGGTAAGGCTACAAGGGTTCTCTTGGTTGCACTCCTAGCAGAGTAATTTCGTTCTTGAAGGCTCAATGGATGGTTGAACAAGGATGTTTTCCGTATCTATATTTTTTCAAAGATGTTAGTGCTGATACTCCTACGATTGAGTTAGTTTCAGTAGTGAGGGATTTTTCGAATGTGTTTTCAGCAGACCTACCAGGCATGCTACCCCATAGGTCTATTGATTTCCGTATTGATTTGCACCAGGAAAACAATCTATCTCTATTATTCCATATTGTATAGCTCTAGCAGAGTTGAAGAATTGCAGGAACAATAGCAAGAGTTTCTGGATAAGGAATTCATCAGGCTTAGTATTTCACGTAGGGTGCACTTGTGTTGTTTGTTAAGAAAACGGATGGTTCTATGAGAATGTGTATTGAATATCAACAATTTAACAGGGTGACCATGAATAACAAGTATATATTGCTGCACATTGATGATTTGCTTAATTAGCTTCAGGGTGCCAGGGTGTTCTCAAAGATTGACTTGAGGTACGGGTATCACTAGCTTAAGATTGGGGCTTCGAACATTCCTAAGACTGCTTTCCGGACTCGTTATGGGCATTCTGAGTTTTTGGTGATGTCGTTTGGCTTGACTAATTCCCCAGCAACTCTCATGCATTTGATGAACAAAGTGTTCTAGCCCTATCTGGATTCTTTTGTCATTGTACTCATTAATGATATATTGGTGTATTCCTATAGTATGGAGTATAATGAGCGTTATTTGAGGACCATGATCCAGACTTTGATGGAGAAGAAGCTATATGTTAAGACTCCAAGTGCGAGTTTTGGGTGGACCTCAGTGGATTCTTAGGTCAGATGGTATCTAGTGTTGGGATCAAGGTGGACCAGAAGAATATTGAGCTAGTTCAGAGTTAGCCCAGACCTACCGCTACAGAGATCAGGAGCTTCTTGGGTTTAGCTGGTTATTACCATCGCTTCGTAGAGGTTTTTTATCTGTTGCACTCCCATTAACTAAGTTAACTCAGAAGGGAAATCCTTTTAGGTGGTCGGATGAGTGTGAGGAGAGCTTTCAGAAGCTCAAGACAACTTTGACTACGGCTCCAGTGTTGGTTTTGTCTTTAGGATGGGGGTCATATACGATATATTTTTGATGCTTCACGGGTTGGAATTGGGTGTGTGTTAATGCAGGATGATAGGGTGATTGCCTACGCGTCGCGCCAGTTGAAGCCCAATGAGAAGAACTATCTAATTCATGATTTAGAGTTAGTAGCTATTGTACACACACTCAATATTTGTATGCACTACTCATATAGCGTGTCTTGTGAGGTGTATAGGATCATCGGAGTCTCCATCATATGTTTAAATAGAAAGATTTGAATTTGAGGTAGTGGAGATGGTTGGAGCTATTAAAGGATTATGATATCACCATTATTTATCATCTGGGGAGGGCCAATGTGGTAGTATACACCTTGAGTAGAAAGACGGAGATAATGGAAAGTTTAGAATTTATTCCAGCTAGAGAGAGGCCTTTGGCTATGAATGTTCAGGCTTTGGCCAACAAGTTTGTGAGATTGGATATATCGGATCCTACCAATGTACTTTCTTGTGTTGTATCTCAGTATATTTGTTTGAGCACATTAAGTCTCATAAGTATGATGATCCCCACTTACTTTTCCTTAAGGACACAGTGCATCGAGGTGGCACTCAAGAGGCGACTATTGGTGATGATGGGGTATTGCGGCTTTAAGGTCGGATTTGTGTTCCTAATATGGATGGGTTGAGAGAGTTGATCCTTGAGAAGGCTCATAACTCGCGGTATTCTATTCACCCTTGTGCTACAAAGATGTACCGTGATTTGAAGCTGCATTATTGGGTGCGAAGAATGAAGAAATACATCATCAGATATGTTGCTCGGTGTTTGAATTTTCAGCAATCAAGTATGAGAATAAGAGACCGGGTGATTTTCTTAAGAAGATTGACATACCAGAGTGGAAGTGGGAGCTTATCACTATGGAATTCATGTAGGTTTTCTATGGACATTGAGGAGATTTGACGCAGTTTGGGTCATTATGGACAGACTGGCCAAGTTTGCACATATCATTCCAGTTATGACTTCCCACACTTTGGAGCTGTTAGCTAAGAACTACATCTGGGAGATTGTTTGCTTGCATGGTATACCTATTTCTATAATTTCGCATCATGGCATGCAATTTAATTTGCATTTCTGGAGAGTGGTTCATCGCGAGTTAGGCACGTAGGTTGAGTTGAGTACTGCATTTCAACCTCAGAAGGATGGCCAATCTGAATGGACCATTCAGATTTTGGAGGATATGTTGAGAGCCTATGTTATAAATGTTGGAGGCTAGTGGGATCAGTTTCTACCTTTAGTGTAGTTTGCCTACAACAATAACTATCCGTATGAGGCCTTATATGGGAGGCGATGTCGTTCTTCGGTTGGTTGGTTTGAGCATGGCAAGGATAGACTATTGGGCATAATTTGGTTCGTGATTCTTTGGAGAAGGTGAAATTCATTCAGGAGCAGCTTCGTATAGCACAGTCCAAGCAGAAGAGTTATGCTGATAGGATGGTTCGATATGTAGGGTAAGAATATTCTTTTTCGAGTTTCGCATATGAAGGCCATGATGAGATTTGGAAAAAAGGTCAAGTTGAGCCCTCGATATATTGGTCCTTTTGAGGTGTTGGAGAGAGTTGGTAAGGTGGACTAAAGACTTACTTTTCCACCTAATTTATTCTGTAATTCATTCGGTGTTTCATGTTTCCATGCTTAAGAAGTATTATAAGTATCCGTCACATGTGTTTGATTTCAGCTCGATGCAGTTGGACAAGGATTTGACTTACAATGTGGAGCCGATGGCTATTTTGGATAGGTATGTTCGAAAGTTTAGGTCAAAGAATATTGCATCAGTGGAGGTTAAATAGAGAGATCAATTGGTCGAGGAGGCGACTTGGGAGACCTAGCATGATATGCAAAGAAGATATCCTCACCTTTTTGATATTTCATGTATGATTCTAAACTTATTCGAGGACGAACGTTTGCTTAAGAGGGAGATAATGTAACAATTGAGTAGTAGTTTTATGTATTTGAGACTCATTTCCCTTTTTGATGCTCCTCGTGTGTTTTTACTGTTATGCGACTTGCAGGGATGGTTGATTTGGTTTCGAAAAGGTTTTGGAGTGAATTGTAACCCTTAGTTCCACGGTTGGAAGCTTAAGTTATAAAAGTTGACCGTCATTTGAATTTTGTGTAAACAACCTCCGATTGGTGATTTGATGGTTCCAATAGGTTCATATGGTGATTTTGGACTTAGGCATATGTCCAATTTTGGATTTGGAAGTTCCTAGGTTGAGTTGGCTCTAATTGTCAAAAGTTGGAAATATAAAGGTTTGGGAAGTTCATAGGTTTGACCATGAGTTGACTTTGACCCTATCGGGATCATATTATTGTTCAAGAAGGTGTAATAGGTTTGTTATGTCAATTGGGACTTGTATGCAAAGTTTAGTTGCATTCCGAGTTGATAGGAATCAGACGCTTGGTTTGAAGTTGGAATCTTATGGACTTAAGAGATTGATCTTGAGCAACGATTCGAGGTTTTGATCTTAATTTCATTGTTTTGATCCTTTGGATAGATTTGGGAAAGTTGTTAGGACTTGCTGGTGTGATTGGATGGGGTCCCAGGGGCCTCGAGTGTGTTTCAGATGAGTTTCAAAAATTTTAAAAATTGGATGGTAGTTCTGGTTTGGTGTGATCCCACTTGTGAGGTTTGGTCCGTAAGTGCGAGTCTGAAAAAGCGGACATGAGGTCGGAGAAGTGGGATTTGGTTTGGGAAGCTGGAGGTTCACATCTACGGAAGTCTTAGCGCAGAAGCAGAGGTGCATCTGTGAGGCTTGTCGCATATGTGCGGCCATGCAGAAGCGTGCCTTCGTGCACAAATGGGGATTTTCAGGATTTTAGTGAGATCGCATGTGCGGGCTTTTTCTGCAGAAGTGACATGTTGGTCGCATAAGCAATAATCGCTGGGTAGCACAGTTTTTATCAAGGGTTTGACTTATTTTATCATATTTTGAGATTGAGATCTTGGATTGGGGCGATATTTGAGTTTGACTTACTCTCTAATATTGCTTTCTTTAGCATTATTTGACACCGTAGTGTGTTATTTGAATAGATTCGAGCTGTTTGGAGGTCGATTCGCATGAGAAGGGATTTTTGGAGTATTAATTCACATGCTTTTAGGTAGCTTGTATAAACTTAGTTTGAGGGTAATTTTCCCCATTGGCTATGATATTTGAGATATGTTGGGGATGACGCACGTGCTAGGTGATGGAAGTATGTGCGTATACCAGAGTTATTCATGATCCAGGTAGACCTTAGTCTAAAATGTACATTTTTTTCTCTCATAACCTTTATATCCGTGTTTTCTTCACTTTTATGACTACGCGAGGTAGTATTCATGTTAGAAATCATATCTAGGATATGTGTTTATCTGTTTGAGACATGATAAGGCTATTATTTCTATATTGAAATACTTTCCTTAATCGTATTCATATTCCTAGTCATGATATTATATGCGCATATTATATCTCTGTCTCTATCCATTCTTTATATGTTATCTCACATGTTGTTGATGCCCTTATATGTGTGACACGATTTGATCTGAGTACTGTGAGATGTGAACACTTGAGACTTGAGCGGTTGATGACTGATCTTGGGCCATATAATCAATTTGATACTAATAGTGAAGTGTTACGTACGCCAGGATCCACATTAGACTAAGTGTTTTTAATTATGAGGTGACGCGTACGCCATGCCCCATACTGGACTAAGTGATATTGATCATTGAATTAGATATAATAAACACTTAAATAGGGACTCGCCCCTATGGAGTCAGGTAATAACCTACGGGTGCAGGCACACATGTCATATATGTGCTTGGTAAGGGACTTGTGTCAGGCACTCGTACAATGCTACGTATTGTGGTGTGTATGATGATGTATGGGAATTTATGCCAGGCACCATACATGTGCCAAAATTGGACATATTTGATGATTTAATTGCAAAATTATCGTTCTGGCATGTATTTTTGTCATTCATGTACTGGGTTATGTTTCTTCCCTCATACTTATTGGTACTTGATCTCTCTATTTGATGTGTTGAACCTGGAAACAAAATTAAATTTGAAAAACCAAGTTTAGGTGATTTTTGATGAAAGATATATGCATTAATTGTTATTATTGAAAAGCATGCTTATTTCTTTTCTTATTGCGAAAAGGTTAAATTTGATATCATTTAAGCTTTGCCGTTATTATTCTGTTATCGTTGTTATTTTGGCTATTGGAATTTCTAATGGACCTTTCAAGCTCATCACTACTTTCAAACCAAGGTTAGGCTTGTTACTTATTGAGTATATGGGATCAGTTGTATTTATACTACACTCCGCACTATATGTGCAGATCCAGTTACTGCCGAAAGAGATGATTGCTAGCTAGTGGAACTAATTCGAGTTCTTAGAGATTTCAAGGTAGCTGCTATTTTCGTTCGTAGGCCTTAAAGTCCCTCTTATCTGGGTTTATGTTATTGTTGTTCTATCATTAAGACAGTACTATATTTTGAGATCAGACTCTGCATTTAAGTTTTGTAGTGCTTACTCAGTGACACTAGGCTATGGGATGGTTCTACTTGTATTATTGCTATTGACTTCAGTTATTGATGATTATTCTGCTCTTGCGACTATTTATTTCAGTTATTTAAGTTTGTTCCTACTTATTAAATGTTTGCTTTCCTAGCAAGCAGTTCTAGGCGCCGTCATGGATTTGGTGGGATTTAGGGTTGTGACAGTCTCTCAATATTACTTCGTTTGACGTTTTTCTAAATTTCTTATGTTCTATCAAAATACACATATCTTATGTTCACAATTATGCAAGCCTACTTTGTCCGCTGGTATTAGGGTTCTAATGTTGAAATTCGAATACATACACAGATCCATCAAAACAAAAATTAAAAAAAGAATGTACCTTCAACCGTAGTTGTTCAAATATTGTAGAATCGCCTTGGAAAAGTTTGATAGAAACTAGCCTTCTAGCCTGTGCCTATCGTAGGATGCCAGACTAATGGAGTCACATGTGCTTATATAGGTACGTTAGGGACTCTTAGGTAAATAATTTAATCCTACAGACTTTTTCATAAAATTTAGTTATTTTAGGGACTTCTAATAAATAATTTCTTTCCATCAAAGAAACTACCATATATGTAAAACTATAAAATAATATATGATATATAATATTTACTTGAGAGACCAGACAAATAATTAATTACCTAATATGTGGCCCACATCAAAGTCTCTCGAAGAGACGATAAAATTCTAACATTCTCCCATTTGTCCCACATAGTAAAGCCAGATAATCCTTTATGAGTGATAAACGTAATAATATGGCCAATTTTTTTTTAACCTAACAAAAGTTATGTAATAATCACTTTATCTAGAACACATCATTATATGAATCATGGTGGCTATGTTCTTAGACAATCAGTTCCTTCCATGTATTACAATGCGAAATATATTCTCTAAAGTATCCAATAACTTAATATAAGTCATATAGAGTCCAACTTTATTGATCAAATGATCATAAAATAATACATGAAAAAACCAAAGTGTGCACAGTCATGTATAACAAAAGAAAATACTGTCACGACCCCAAATCCTAAACCGGTCGTGATGGTGCCTATCGTGGAACTAGGCTAGCCCACAATCACAAAATTACAATTTCTTTCTAAAAACCCAGCCATTTTTCAACATTTCATAAAGTATATAGAATTACCGAAGTCATTAGGCAAAATAAACAGCTAAATAGTCTAAACCATCCCAAAATCCAGAGTCAACATGTCATGAGTATCTAAGAAATATACCAACGAGTCTACTATTATAATACAAAACCTTCGAATGAATAACTAGATACAATCATAAGAAGGGAAAACAGAGATGCTGCGAACGCTGAACAGCTACCTCTATATCCCGAAACTCCGGCTCTGCACGAAAATAGATGGCTAACGCTCAGTATCAACACCTGTATCTGCACATAGGGGTGCAGGGAGTAATGTGAGTACGCCAACTCAGTAGTAATGAAAATAAATCAAGTCTAAGCAGCAAGAAACACATAAAATAAATATCATCAGTTCACAATATGCACAACCTTTCCTTCCAACAGTATATACATAGATATAGGAAATCAACATGCTTTAAAATCTATCTTCAGTAAAACCCTTTGAAAAATGTGTTTTCCAAAAATTTCCGAAATAAAAGTAACCAAAGGATTTAGTATAAAATAAAATAAAATCATAAGTAGCCCCTCGGGCAAAACATGAATCATAAATCGCCCCTCGGGCAGAATATCACTCAGCACCTCACATCCACTCAGTATCAGCCATTCAGGCAACCTCACTGTCACTCATGCCACCCCAATCACTCATCACTCGACACTCAGCACTCAGTAGGTACCTGCGCTCACTGGGGGTGTGTACAGACTCCGGAGGGGCTCCTTCAGCCCAAGCGCTAATATCAAGCCACCTCGTGGCGTATCATACCCTCACAAATCAGGCCCTTGGCCTCACTCTATCAGAACCTCTCAAAATCCCCTCGGGCATATCAGTAAAATGGGGTACTCGACCCAAAACATCATTTTTAAATCTCAAAATAGTGTAAATCAGGCTGAGCTTCGAAAACAGTTAAGCACAATGTGACTGGGTGTAAATCATAAATAAACAGTGAGGAAATAGCAGTAAAAAACCCCCAAGGATCTAAACAAGTCGGCACGGGGCCGCAAACATGGCTTATAGCCCAAATATAGCAATAGTCTTTAGAACACAATTTAACATATGATTTAGAGTAAAATACGCAACTTAATAGTTGTCGCGGAGAGGACCAAGTCCAATCTAAAAATAAGTGCGCACCACATACTCGTCATCCGACATGTGCACCACTCTAAAAACAGTGAGAAATATGAAGTCCGGGGTTTCATACCCTCAGGACAAGAATTATAACCATTACTTACCTCTACCAGGCCACAATACTAATCCGTGATGCTCTTGCCTCTCTAATTGGCTCCCGATTGCTCCGAATATAACCAAATCCAGATTAACATCATCAACATACGCTAAAGGAACACAACCCAATCGAAAACTATCAATTTATACAAAAATCTCGAAATTCGGCCAAACCCGAGCCCTGGGCTCACATCTAGGAACTTAATAAAATTTACATCACTAGAATCCTTGTCCTCCCACGATTCTATACATACCAAGAACACCAAAATCGGACCACAATTGCCCACTCAAATCATCAAAAGAAATTTCCAATTCTTCCTCCCATTTTCCCCCAATTTCTACTTTGATTCCTCAAATAACATGATAAAAATCAAGACTAATTCATGAAATTAAGCCCAAAGTGATTGAAGAACACTTACCACAAGAATCCCATTGAAAATCTCGTCCAAATCCTCCTTCTCCCGAGCTCTCTAATGGAATATTGAGTTATGTCCAAGAACCCATGTTTAGAACTTAAAAATTTTCTACCCAGCTCATTTTTCTTCATCATGAACGCGTCACTAGGACCGTGTTCGCATAGAACAATCTAACAGGCCCCTAATTTAACTCTACGCGAACGCGGCTTCAAGCCCGCGAACGCGAAGCACAACTACCCCCAGGACTTCGCGAATGCACCCTCTGACCCACGAACGCATAGGCCAAAGGCCTGGGGTCCTCAAGAGGCTCACAACTCTACGTGAACGCACACACAACCCCGCGTTCGTGATAGCCACCCTGCTCAACACTCCGCGTTCACACCCCTTCGCCCCTGAACGCATTGAAAAGCTGGCCCCCTTCCACCAAACACTCTATGTGAACGCGAGCCCTCTTCCGTGAACGCATAGAGTAAAACTCTGTTGCAGAAACACCGGCAAACTAGCCAACTTCCCAAACCAAAAACCGATCCGTTAACCACCCGAAACTCACCCCAGGCCCTCGGGACCACAACTAAACATACCAACACATCCCATAACCTCATTCAAACTTAGTCGTCGAAACACCAAAAACAACACAAAACACCAAAATTACATCAAATTCTGTCACGACCCCAAAATCAAAAATCGGCTGTGATTGCGCCTATCGTGGAACTAGGCTAGCCAATAATCACTTATTTACAGTTTCTTTCCAAAATCCCAACCAATTTTTAAGCATTTTCATAAAGTATATAGAATTTACTAAATCCATTAGGCAAAATAAACAGTTAAACAGTCCAACAAACCCCAAAACCCGGAGCCAACATGTCATGAGCATCTAAGAAAATATGCCAAAAGGTATACTATTATAATAAAAAACCTCCGAACGAATAGCTAGATACAACAAAGAAGGGAAAACAGAGATACTGCGGACGCTGAACAACTACCTCTATATTCCGCACTCCGGCTCCGCACGGAATAGATAGCTAATGTTCGGTATCTGCACCTGAATCTGCACACAGGGGTGCGGGGAGTAATGTGAGTACGCCAACTCAGTAGTAATGAAAATAAATCAAGTCTAAGCGGCAAGAAAACACATAAAAATCAATATCATCAATTCACAATATGCACAACCTTTCTTTCCAACAGTATATACATATGAAATCATCATGCCTTAAAACCAACTTCAGAAAATCCTGTGAAAAATGTATTTTTCAACAATTTTAAACCGAAAGATTTAGTATGAAAATGAAATAAATCATAAGTAGCCCCTCGGGCAAAAACATGAATCATAAATCATCCCTCGGGCAGAACATCACTCAGCACCTCACAGCCACTCAGTATCAGCCCCTCGGGCAACCTCACTGTCACTCATGCCTCCCAATCACTCATCACTTGGCACTCAGCACTCAGTAGGTACCTGCGCTCACTGGGGATGTGTACAGACTCCGGAGGGCCTCCTTTAGCCCAAGCGCTAATATCAAGCCACCTCGTGGCATATCACATCCTCACAAAATCAGGCCCTTGGCCTCACTCAGTCAGAACCTCTCAAAAGCCCCTCGGGCGTATCAGTAAAACGGGGTGCTCGACCCAAAACATCATTTTTAAATCTCAAAGTGTAAATCAAGTTGGGTTTCGAAAACAGTAAGCACAATGTGATTGAGTGAAATCATCAATAAACAATAAAAAGGCCCCCAATGGGTCTAAAAAAGTCGGCACGAGGCCCCAAACATGGCTTATAGCCCAAATATAGCAATAGTCTTTAGAACACAATTTAACATATGGTTTAGAGTAAAATACGCAACTCAATAGTTGCCGCGGAGAGGATCAAGTCCAATCCAAAAATCAGTGCGCGCCACATACTCGTCATCCGACATGTGTGCCATTCTAAAAACAGTGAGAAATATGAAGTCCAGGGTTTCATACCCTCAGGACAAAATTTATAACCATTACTTACCTCCACCGGGCCACAACACTAATCCGTGATGCTCTTGACCCTCAAATTGGCTCCCGATTGATCCGAATCTAACCAAAACTAGCTTAACATCATCAATATATGCTAAAGGAACACAACCCAATCGAAAACTATCAATTTACACAAAAATATCGAAATTCGGCAAAACTCGAGCCCCGGGCCCACATATCGGAATTCGATAAAATTTACATCACTAGAAACCTCGTCCTCCAACGATTCTACACATACCAAGAACACCACAATCGGACCACAATTGCCTACCCAAATCGCTAAAAGAATTTTCCAATCCTCCTCCCATTTTTCCAATTTTTTTTCCTACTTTAATCCTTCAAATTACAAGCCTAATCTGAACAAAATAGCATATAAACGACATTAATAATCCGGGAACTTACCTCCACTGAAGACTCTCGAATTCTCTCTTCAATTTTTCCTCAAATAAGCTCCAACCGCATGCAACAATGGTAGAATAACCAAAATTTCACGGAGGAACTCTTTATACTGTTCTGCCCAGCTAATACGCACCTACGGACCTTTCCTTGCACCTGCAACCCGCACCTGCGGTCCCAAGTACGCACCTGCGAAACCCCACTAACGGACCAATTCTCGCACCTGCGATCTCTTCTCCGCACCTGCGGCTTCGCAGGCGCGACCAACTCTTCGCACCTGCGGACTCCTTTTGCACCTGCGCATGGACCTTCGCACCTGCGGTGTCCCACCTGCGGCTACTCATCCGCAGGTGTGGCCACACCAGAAGCTTTACACCAGCAACCATTTGCTGCAAATTCCTAAGTTCAAAACTCCGCCAACCATCCGAAATTAATCCCGAGCTCCTCGGGGCTCCAACCAAATATACCAACACACCCCATAGCATCATTCAAACTTAGTCGAGCCTTCGAAACACCAAAACAACATGAAAACACAAAAACAACATGAAAACACCAAAATTACATCAAATTCAAACCTATGAACTTGGAAACTTCTAAATTTCGCCAACGATGCCGAAACCAACCAAAATGCCTCCGATTGACCTGAAATTTTGCACACATAAAAATGACATTACGGACCTGTTTAAACTTTCGGAATTCCATTTCGACCCTGATAGCCTATTTTCCACTGTCGACCAGAAATCGCCAAAACTAACTTTCGCCAATTCAAGCCTAATTCTACACCGGACATCAAAACTTCATTCCGAACACACTCCTAAGTTACAAATCACCTAACGAAGCTATCCGAGCCATACAATCCGCATTCCGAGGTCGTTTACCAATAAGTCAACTCTCAGTTGACTTTTTCAACTATTAGGCTACTTTAAGAGACTAAATGCCTCAATTCCACCATGACTACTCCGAACCCAAACCAACTGACCCAACACAACATATATAAGCTAAGAAATATATGATAAAGCAGAAATGGGGGAAATGGGGTAAATCTCACGGAACGACCGGCCGGGTCGTTACAAATTCAAACCTATGAACTTTGAAACTTCTAAATTTTGCCAATGATGCCGAAACCAACCAAAACACGTCCGATTGAACAGAAATTTTGCACAAATATCCAAAATGACATTACGAACCTGATCCAACTGTCGGAATTGCATTCCGACCCATATATCCTATTTTCCACTGCCGACCGAAAATCGCCAAAAACTAACTTTCGCCAATTCAAGCCTAATTCTACACCGGATATCAAAACTTCATTCCGAACACACTCCTAAGTCCCAAATCACCTAGAGAAGATATCCGATCCATAAAATCTGTATTCCGAGGTCGTTTACCAATAAATCAACTCTCAATTTGACGTTTTAACTATTAGGCTACTTTAAGAGGCTAAGTGCCTCTGTTCTCACCACGACCACTCCGAACCCAAACCATTCGACCCAACACAACATAAACAGGCTAAGAAATATATGATAAATCATAAATGGGGGAGACGGGGCTAATCTCACGAAACGACCGGCCGGGTCGTTATAAATATAGTGTCTAGACAAGTTATTAAAGAGTAAAGCAAGACTAAATTGAGCTACTAGTCCCCATATGGGTTACGTGATCCTTAAAAATATTAGTCGGAAAACCTTTAGTCATAGGATGAGCAATCATCAAAGTAGTACTTACATGCTCAAAACACACATCTTGCTTCTTGACATAGTTACTAACTATCCAATACTTTATGTCGATGTGCTTACTTCGGCTGCCACTTTTATTCTTAGAAAATAACACAATTGAGTTGCCACAGAAGATTATCAATGGTGTTGAGATGGAGTCGACACTCCTTAGGTCAGAAATAAAATTCCTCAACCATAATGCATGTGATGTAACTTCACAACATGCTATAAATTCAGCTTCCAAAGTGGATGTTGCAAAAATGGTTTTCTTGACAATTCTCCAAGATACAGCACCTCCAGCAAGAAGAAAATGTATCTTGAAGTGTATTTACCAGCGTCCTTGCATTCACCCAAATCAGAGTCTAAATATCTAATCAACTCCAATGAGTCAAAATATTTTCATGCGAGCTTTAACTCCTTAGTTCCTTGAAAATATCTCAAAATCCTTTTACCGTCCTTCTAGTGGTAAAAAACATGCTTACTTTAATATGTGCCAAGCGTTCCTACTGCAAAGGCAATATCAGATCTAGTGCAGACTTGTGCATTCATAAAGCTCGCAACAAGTGAAGCATAGGGAATGCCTTTCAGTTTTTCTTTTTCCAATGCATTTTGTGGACTTTGATTCAATGAAAATTTATCACCTTTAATTATGAGTGCTGCTATAGGTGGACAATTCTTCATTCCGATTCTTTCCAGAATTTTTGCAATGCAGGCTCTTTTAGACAGTCCAAGTAATTTTGGGGATCTATCTCTATGAATCTCTATGTCAATGACATAAGAGACTTCATCCATGACCTTCATCTAAAAATTCAGGATAAGGAACTATTTAGTCTCATGCAACAATCCCAAATAACTATTTGCAAGCAAAATATCATCAACATATAGGACTAGAAAAATATATTTTCTCCCACTTATCTTAAAGTATATACACTAATCAATGATGTTCTCCATAAATTCAAATGAAGAAACAACAGTATGAAATTTAATATACCATTGGCGGGAAGCTTGCTTTAGCCCATAAATATATTTATTCAACTTTTAAACAAGGTAACTTTTTTTGTCACGACCCCAATTTTCCTCTGTAGGATGTCGTGACGGCACCTAGTCTCCAAGACTAGGTAAGCCTAAAAATATGCAAAAATACAGACTAAATATATATAACTAAAAACTGCCGCTCGACATGTACAAGTAAATCTGCAACTTAGAGTAAGAACAACTCCCAAAACCCGGTAGATACAAGCCACAAGCTCTAAGGAAGTACTAAATATCTTTATACATTAGAGTCTAAAGAGAATAAGGAAAACAACATAATAAGAATAGAGGGGGGACTCCGAGGTCTGCGAACTTGTAAGATAAACCTTGAAGTCTCCAAGCAGCAGCACGACACTCTACCATCGAGGCTGAGAAGATATACCTAAGTCTGTAGAAAAACATGTGCAGAAGCGTAGTATAAGTATACCTCAACGGTACCCAGTAAGTGCCAAGCCTAACCTCGGTAAAGTAGTGACGATGTCAGGTCAGGGCCCTATTGGAGTATAAGAAAATAAGGCAGAAAGTGAAATAGTAAAAATAAATGGCAGGTAAATGAACAATAAGAATGTACGCAAAAAAACTTCACGGGAAAACAAGAAGACAATTACAACACGTAAAGGAACGAATTGAGGAAACACAGTAACCGCACGACAGAAACCTCGTGCCACAATAGACACTCTACACAGAAGAAACCTCATGCCAATAACACTCTGCACGGAATAAACCTCGTGCCAATAACAATCCGCACGGAAGAAACCGCGTGCCAATAATACTCCGCACGGAAGAAATCTGGTGCCAATAACACTTAGCATGGAAAAAACCTTGTTCCAATTACACCCCGCACGAAAGAAACCTCGTGCAAATAACATTTCGCACAGAAGAAACCTCGTGCCACAACCAAACAGTCATCTCAACAAGATTAACGAAAATAAACACGTAGTAAATGAAGCGATGATATTATAAGCAAGGAATCCTATAGTTAAGGAACGAATATGGAAAAATCAAAGAAGCAGGTAATTCAACTAAGCATGTTGTACAAATTTGCAATTAAGATATGAGACACGTAGACATGTGAAATTAGGCTAAACATGATGACTACACGTGCCAGAATAACTCAATTAAGGCATAAAAAGAAAACTACTTAGCAAAGATCGATATTTTAACATTTAGCCCGTGTACGCACTCATCACCTTGCGTACACGACATCACATATCACAAATTGTTACAACAATACTAAATCCTAAGAGAATTTCTCCCATACAAGGTTAGAAAAGTCACTTACTTCAGACCTCACTCAATGAATCAATAAGAATGCCTTTCCCTCTACTTTCTGACTCCGAACGGCCCAAAATCTAGCCAGAAGCAATTATATACTAGAAATATAACTATAAGAAACTAATCTAAGCAATGAAATTATGAATTTAGGAAAGAATTGGAAAATCATTACAAAAAGTCAACTATGACCTACGTCTCAGAATTGGGTAAAAGTCATAAAACGCGAACACCCATTCAACCACGAGTCCACCCATACCAAAATTACTCAAATCCGATGCCAAAACCTTGATCAAAACCTCAAAATTCGGTCTAGGTCTCTTACACCTTTTCTCCCCAATTTCACAACCCAAATCCTTAATTAAATGAAGAAATTAATAATAAATTAGTGGAATATAATAAAAAATGAGTCAACAATCCTTACCCAAATATTTTCTCTGAAAATCCCCAAAAATTTCATCTCAATCCGAGCTCTCAAAGTCCCAAAAATAAAAACAAAAATCTCTTACGCGAACGCGAGGTCCAAATTGTGAACGCGATGACTACTTGCCTCAGGCCTCTGCGAACGTGGAGCCTCACTCGCAAAAGCATAGGCTTAAGGCCTGATGCCCCACTGACTGTTCCTCTATGTGAACGCGTGGACCCATCTCGCGAACATGTTGAACTAAGACTCCAAAGCTTCCCGAATGCGGGACCTACATCACGAACGCGAAGAGCATTCCTCACCTGCCTCCCAGAAGCCCTTCGCGAATGCGAGACCTCTCTCACGAACGCACTGAAGGAAACCAAACATCCAAAGGATCAGTGGTTTCAGCAATTCATCAAGTCCCGAAAT
The DNA here is from genome assembly GCA_005239505.1 of Nicotiana paniculata. Lineage (NCBI taxonomy): Eukaryota > Viridiplantae > Streptophyta > Magnoliopsida > Solanales > Solanaceae > Nicotiana > Nicotiana paniculata. The sequence continues at coordinate 62,530 of MDKI01237054.1, forward strand.
GTCCGGAACATGATCCGCATCACCTCTGAGGCCCCTGGGACCTCAACCAAATATACCAACAAGTCCGAAAACACAACATGAACTTAGTCGAGCCCTCAAATCACATCAAACAGTGCTAAAAACACGAATCGCACCCAAATTCAATCTTAATGAACTTTTTAACTTGTAACTTCTATATTTGATACCGAAACCTATCAAATCACATCTGATTGACCTCAAATTTAGCACACAAGTCACATTTGACATTATGGACATAATCCAACTTGCGGAATCGAAATCTGACCCTGATATCAAAGTCCACTCCCGGTCAAACTTCCAAAAAGTTTCACCAATTTCCAACTTTCGCAATTAGACCTACGAACCTCTAAATCGACATCCTAACATTATCCTTAGACCAAAATCACCCTAAGGAGCTATTGGAACCGACAAAACTCTATTCCGGAGTTGCCTTCACATAAGTCAAACTACGATCATCTTTTACAACTTAAACTTCAAATTTAGGGACTATGTATCCCATTCTACTCCGGAACTCACCCGAACCCGACACCAAGCACCCCAACAAGTCAAATAACCATAAAATGAAGCACATGGAGCAATAAATAGGTGATTGGGGCTAATACTTCTCAAAACGACCGACCGATTTGTTGTATTTGTCCTTTTAAAAAATCCTCCAGGTTGACACATGTATACCTCCTCTTTAAGATCTCCAATTAGGAAAGCCTTTTAACATTTATTTGATATAACTCTAAATCAAAATGAGCTACTAACTCCATGATTATTCTTAATGAATCCTTCTTTGATGTTGGAGAGAAGATTTCGTGGTAATCAATGCCTTCTCTTTGAGTGAAACCTTTGGCCCAAGTATGGCTTTATATCATTCGATATTACCAAATGCGTCTCTTTTTATTTTTAAAATCCATTTGGATCCAATAATAAAGGCTTCTTTTGGTAATTCAACGAGATCCCCTACTTTATTTTTGGCCATAGATTCTAACTCTTCTTTCACGGCACCAGACCAAAGTATGGAATTTTCTCCACGCATGGCTTGTGAAAACGATCATGAATCATCTTTTAAGTAAAGCGGGTTGATTGTCATATGGCTCCTCAAGTGATGGTGCCTTGAAATTTTTGTTGTTAAGATAATTCATGAGAATTTTTCTGAGCAGTATTCAAGTTCCCAATGTATAAAGGTACCACATGTAGTTCCTTCATTTCTTCCAGTTCCCGATTTTGAGTCAAACGACTCCCACTTTCTTCATGTTCTTTAAGAAATTTAGTATTTCTATTCTCAACAATTTTGGGAGAATGGGAAGGATAATAAAATCTAAATCTTTTAGAGTTAACTACACAACATATAAAATTATCGCTTATTGTTCTTTTATCCAACTTCTTTAATTGCATGTTATAGACCCTTACTTCAGCTGGACATCCCAAAATGTGTAAATTGCTTAAACTAGGTTTCATCCTTTTCATAATTCAAGGGGTCTTAGAAACAACCTTGGATGGAACCTATTTAAAACATACACAGTAAGTATAAAGGTAAACTTGATATGCTAATCATGCTTCTTACCGTGCCCATTAATATCAGATTCCTTCTTTCTGCCACACCATTTTATTGTGGTGTACCTGGTATGATATATTAGAAAATTATACCTTCACTTTAAGGAACTCAGTAAATGGGCCTTTAACTTGTCCCTTGTCTATGTAACTACCATAATATTCTCCATCCCTATTAGATCTTAAAAGTTTGATCTGAGCTCCAGTTTACATCTCTACTTTTATTTTATGAACTTCAAAAGCATCAAATACTTCCGATTTATTAAATATAAAATAAAGATACATATATCTTGAATAGTCATCAACAAATAAGATAAAATATCTCTCAACATTCAAGCAAGGGATATGAAAAGGTCCAAGATGTCTGTATGTATGATATCAAGCAATTGAGAACTTCTATTGCACTTTTAGTTGTATTGTTGGTCTGCTTACCCTTTATGCAGTCCACACATGTCTCAAAGTCAAAATAATCTAGAGCTTTTAGAACTCCATCATTAACCAAACTTTTGACTATATCAATAGAGATATGTCCCAATCTCTTGTGCCAAAGAGTTTATGAGTTCTCATTGATAATACATCACTTAGTGACAATTTCTTTATGATGCAACGTTAAAAAATTGCATTAAAATGCGGGGTCTAGTTCAAGTTTATATAATTTTCCATTCAAATTTCCAAAACCAAATTTATTGTCTTTCAAAAGTTTCACTTAAGGATAATGAAATTTCAAATCATATCCACTAATTTATAATTTTGAAAGAAAGATTAAATTTCTAAAATATTCAGGAATATAAATAAGTATTTTTCAAATCTAATCAAAGACCATCCTCCAAAACGAGCATATAAGTTCCCACACCGTCCACAGGTGAACGAGTCCAATTGCTAGAATAAATGTATTGTTCACTTCCTATCGGCTCCATTAAAGTTATAAAGCACTGCATAGTTTTGGCAATGTGAATTATAGAACCAAAATTAATCCACCATGTAGTATCAAAAACTTCAGCAAAATTAGATTCATAACATACAAAGGTAAAATTATCTTTCTTCTCAAGTCATTTATTTTATTTCAGGCAATCTTTCTTCCAGTCTTCTTTTTACAGAAATGACAAACATCTTTATCAATAGTTTCCTTCTTCTTCATGGGAACAATTTTGCCTTATTTGAATTTTTATTATTATGAGTCACTAATTTAAAATTTTCAGATGTCTTATGCTTCAACATTTCTTCTTCCTAAACACACATAGTAAATATTTTATCAATTGACCATTTATCTTTATGTATCTTGTAAGAAATCTTGAACAGATCATATTCCATAGGAAGTAAGGTGAGAATGGAATGCTAAAGAGATGGTTCGGACATATCAACCTCAAAGGACTTGAGTTTAGCAGCGATGTCTCTCATCTCAATAATTTGCTCGCGCACTGTACATCTTCTATCGAAAGTCATACTGGACAACCTCTTCATAAGGGTGCTGGCTAATGACTTGTCAGAGCTTAATAATTGTTCATCAATTGACTTCATGTAAGCTTTGATCTTATCGCTATTAGGGATAGAACCCCTAATGCTTTGGCTTATGTGGGATTTTATGAGCATGAAACTTAGGCGATTCAATCGCTCCCGCTGCTCATAATTATCCTTAGCCACTGGCGTACTTGATTCCGTGGGAATATATGGTTCTTTCACATGGAGTGCCATATCCAAATCCAAGCACCCTAAAGAGAGAATGACTTTCTCTTTCCATTCAACATAATTGTCACCAGAAAGCATTGTAATTCGAGCATTCTCGTTAAAAATAATGGTTGAAAAAGTTGTAAAGACTACAAAATAAGGAGAAACATACATAAGCTATGAATTATAATCCATCAAAGGTGAATCATATAAAATACCGATTCTAAGTAAATTCTAGACCCTCTTGTGGGCAGAGGTTGCAACCTGTGCATAAAAATTGGCTTACTTTATTAGACTAGTAAATCAACATACATAAACATTAATTTATACATGTGGGAATAAGATAATTTTCAACTAAAAGATTTATTATCTCATTCCATTTAATCTTACCAAAATAGATACCTCCCTGCAAAGCCGGGTTATCATTTTAATGAGATAACTTGACTAAATATGTCATTTTTAATCTTTAATTACTAAACTTTATGTGATTAAACAACTTAGTTTTTGTTTATATCAAGTATTAAAGATGTTCTGCCTACTCCTAAATACCTTACATAAATAAAATCTCAATATTGACATCGTAGAGTGAATAATCTAAATAATCAACTAAACCAAATGTTGATTTGAGTCAAAATAGGTATACATATTCACTACGCATAATGATTATCAGAATACTAATCCCATATTATTATTCTTATAATTAATTCTATATTTATAATAATCAAGAAAAAAATTAATAGTGGACTTTAACAACATATTTTGTAACGGCCTGACCGATTGTTTTTAGTAGTTTCATTCAGTTTGGTGGTTTAAGAGCATGAGTAGCTTCGTATGGTGTATTATGACTTGTATGTATTTTTGATTTTGGTGCTCGAGTGGTTCGGGATTGATTTGGAAGAATAATTCTCAACTAAGAAGCTTTAAGTTGAAAGAGTTGACTTTCACGACCCAAAATCAATCTAGTCATAATGACTCCTAACCCAACCTTTTAGATAAGCCAAATAACATCCAACACAAATCAAATGAGGGTAATAAGAGTCAATGAGTAAAATAACTGAACTTCTATACAAAATTCCAAGGATTGGTAGTACAAGTCATGTGCCACTAAGACTTAGATTTACAAAGCTGATATGATAATAATTACAACATCTGTATGGAATGTACACAGCGAATCAGAGATCTAAAGACACCAACAAGTGGTATCTGTATCCGAAAAGTGGGTACATCTTCAATGCCAACTCTCGTAATACGCAACAACATCAACTCCAAAATATGTACACATCGTGCATAAGTGTAGTATGAGTACAACCGACCCTATGTACTCAATAAGTAACAAACCTAACCTCAGGTTAAAAGCAGTGACGTGCTCGGAAAATGGCCAGAGTCTAATACCATTAGCCAATAAACATTCATAATAAATAATGAAGACAGTAGAAGTAAACTTAAGAGATATTATGCTTAGCTCGTTCACAGTTGCGAAAAAATAGAGATATGCTTTTCAAGTATAACAGTCAAAGTCTAAATCTTACCCATGAAAATTAATTTTACATGAGTTCATCAAAAGAACCATGTCTTTCAAATTCCCAACATCGGGTACAACTTTTCACTTACCAATTAGCATGAGGAAGTACATCTCTATAACTACATGTCAATATACATGTGAAGTCATCAAATGTCATATTACCATCAAGCATGAGGAAAATACATCTCTATACCTATATGCCAAATATACATGTCAAGTCATCAAATGTCATATTACTGTCTAGCACAAGAATGATACATATCTATACCTACATGTCAAATATACATGTCAACTCAATATCATTACAGTGAAACCATCAAGAATAACCACACTTAGCACACTCACGGTGCCTGACACAAGGCCCCTTATCATCACACAAAACTACACTCAGCACTGTACGCGTGCCTAACATAAATGCCCCTCACTAAAGTATGTATATATATCACTATGCATGAGCTCACTACAGGCATGTCAGACTTCGGAGGGGCAGGTCCTGGCCCAAGCGCTAACCAAAATCCAATATGGCCTGTTACGGCATGCAACCCTATTCAAATATAAATCAATGGCCCATATGGCCTATTGCGGCGTGCAACCTGATCCAAATATAAATCGATAGCACATATGTCCTGTTGTGGCGTCCAACCCAATCTAAATATTTCTCACATCGTGACTTTACAACCCACATCATCAACAACCTCTCAAGTCTCAAGGACTCACAACCTCATAGAACTCAGGCTAAACAGTATCACATTTGAAAAAAAAATAGCATGTGATGAATTAAACAAGTAATATACAGAGACTGAGATTTGATATATAAGTGAGGAATCATGACTGAGTATATAACTATAGTTAAGGCAAATAGCTCAAAACAACAGGATTAGCCAATTATGTCTCAACCAAATAAGCACATAGCCAAAACATGAATCCTAGCACAAATGATCAAACGAGTGTGAAAAAAACGGATATAACAAAGCATGATAGAAAGACAAGTTCAACAATAGTATAAAGTCAAATCAGATCATGAATACACCAGTGCACGCACTCAGGCCCATCACCTAGCATAAGTGTCACCCCAACTCATCTTATATAACATAGTTCCTGGGGATAATTACCCTCAAATAAAAGTTTAGATATGTACACCTCGAACAAGCCAAATCAAATACCGAGCAAGCCAAACAATACTCTAGAAATGCCATCCCGCGCGAATCGACCTCCGAACGACTCGAAACTAGCCAAAAGCAACTCAAACACATCAGGCTTGAAACTAGCCAAAATCAACTCAAACACGTCAAATAATTCCATACGAAACAAACCCAAACGAAAAAGGTCGAATCTTTAATCAAATACTCAAAATCAACCAAAAGGTCAACCCAGGCCCGCACCTCGCAACCCAACAAAACTCAAAAATTCTGACACTCCATTCGAATATGAGTCCAACCATAATAGTTTTGCTCTAATCCGACTCTGAATCGATGTTCAAAACCCAATTATTCACTATAGAAAAGTTTTGACAAAAGGTCCCCAATTCTCCAATAAAAATATGGATCAATTCACAAATGAACTAGTGTAATCATGCTGAAATACAAAAATTGAGGTTAGATACTGACCCCCATGAAAATACAAGAAGAACGTCGCGAAAATCACCTAAATCTGAGCTCTAGAACGCAAAATATACTCAAAATCCCAAATGAACGAAGTTTGATTTTTTTTAATACACAGAGATTCCGCTTTTGTGCCCAAAAAGCCGCACAGCACCTGCGGGGTCACAAATACGGACCCTATTTCGCACCTGTGAAGCACTGGCACCAGCTGTCTTCTCCGACACTAAAATGGGCATAACTCCCTCCAAATTCGGCGATTCTTTTTGCTATGACTCTATAATTATGATACAAATCTAATACTTCAATCACAACAAAATTTAGAGCTCATTTTATTAATGTAGTACCATTTATTCTTGAAGAAACGACGTCGAAACATCAAATACGAGCGCAACACAATGCTAAACCTATTCGAAATTCACTCGAGCCCCTCAGGACCCCATCCGAATATACCAATTTGTTCCAAAATGTAACACGGACATGCTTGAGGAATCAAATCCCATATAACAACATCAAAACTACAAATTGCACCTCAAATCAAGCTTAGTGAACTATTTCTAATTTTCAAATTCCAAACTTACGCCGAATACATCTAAACAATTCGGAATTACCTCAAATTTTGCACACAAGTTCCAAATGACATAACAAATGTATTTCAACTCCCGAAAAAAGAATCTAAATACCATAGTATCGAATTTAACTCCCGGTAAAACCTATAAACTTCCCAAACCTTCAAATTACCAACCTTCGCCAGTTAGGGCCAAAACCTTCTAGAAATATCGAAATCAAAATCTAGGCATACACCCAAGTCAAAAATCACCAACCGGACCTAACGGAACCATAAAATGTCCGATTTGAGGACACATACACAAAATTCAAACTTGGTCAACTCTCCAACTTAAAATTTCCAAATTGAGAATCATTCTTCCAAATCAATCTTGAATCACTCGAAAACCAAAACCAACTATACACACAAGTCATAACACATCATATGAAGATACTCTAGACCTCAAACCACCAAACTGAATACAAATGATCAAAACGACCAATCGGGCCGTTACATTCTCCTCTAGTTAAATATACGTTTGTCCTCGAATGTGCATAGAGTTGTTCCAGAGCGATCAATCATTGTATAAACTCATAATGCACATAATCATAGGTGATCACACATCTCCCTAATCCATATAAGTCCGACAATAGAACATACTTACAGATCCTTACTCCAGCCTTAGTCCCTAAATGTAACGACCCGGCCGGTCGTTCCGAGAATTTAGCCCTGTTTCCCCCGTTTCTTCTTCATTTTATGTGGTTCAGCTTCATTTATGTGTATTGGGTCGGTTGGTTCGGGTTCAGAGTGGTCATGATGAGAATTTAGGCAATTAGTCTCTCAAGGTAGCCTAATAGTTGAGAAAGTCAACTGAGAATTGACTTATTGGTAAACGACCTCAGAATGCAGATTTTATGGCTCAGATAGCTTCGTTAGGTTATTTGAGACTTAGGAGTGTGCTCAAAATATTTTTGTGATGTCCGATGTAGAATTAGGCTTGAATTGGCGAAAGTTAGTTTTGGCGATTTCCGGCCGACAATGGTAAATAGGATATCAGGGTCAGAATGAAATTCCGAAAGTTGGAACAGGTTTGTAATGTCATTTTGAGTATGTGTGCAAAATTTCAGGTCAATCGGAGGTGTTTTGGTTGGTTTCGGCGTAGTTGGCGAAATTTGGAAGTTCCAAAGTTCATAGGCTTGAATTTGATGTAATTTTGGTGTTTTTGTGTTGTTTTTGGTGTTTCGAAGGCCCGAATAAGTTGGAATAATGCTATGGGGTATGTTGGTATGTTTGGTTGGGGCCTCAAGGGGCTCGGTATTGATTTCGGATGGTTGGCAGGGTTTTGAACTTGGAAAAATCTCAGAAAATAACTGCTGGTGTGATTTCTGGTGTTGGCCGCACCTGCGGATGGGTAGCCGCATGTGCGATGTCGCAGGTGCAATGCGCAGGTGAAAAAAAGCTAGGCAAGGGAATTTTCGCAGGTGCGAAGTTTTGGCCGCACCTGCAAAGCCGCATGTGTGGAATATTGGCCGCAGGTGCGATATTGGTCCGTTAAGTGGGATTCCGCAGGTGCAGAAATGCTGGCAGAAACAATATATAAGAGGCATCCGTGAAATTCATTTCATTTCACCATTTTTGGATGCGATAGGAGCTCCTTTGAAAGCAGATTGGAGAGGGGATTCATGATTCTTCAGGAAAGGTAAGTTCTCGGGTTATTAACATCATTTTTGTGCTATTTAGATTCGGACTTGGCTTGTATTTGAAGAATTAAAGCAAGAAAAGTTTGGAAAATGGGAGGAAGGAGTTTGGAATTTCTTTTGGCAATTTTAGTGGGCAATTATGGTCCAATTTTGATGTTCTTGGTATGTATAATCTCGTGGGAGGATAAGGGTTCTTGTGATGTAAATTTTAGCAGATTCCAAGACGTGGGCCTGGGGCTCGGGTTTTGCCAAATTTCGAGATTTTTGTGTAATTTGATAGATTTCGATTGGGTTGCGTTCCTTGGTTATATATTGATGATGTTAAACTGGTTTTGGCTAGATTCAGAGCAATTGGGAGCCAATTCGAGGGGTAAGAGCATTGCAGACTAGTGTTGTGGCCCGGTAGAGGTAAGTAATGGTTATAAATCTTGTCCTGAGGGTATGGAACCCCGGACTACATATTTCTCACTGATTTTTTTTGAAGAGCGCACATGTCGGATGACGAGTATGTGGCACGTACTGACTTTTGGATTGTACTAGGTCCTCTCCGCGGCAAATAGTGAGTTGCATATTTACTCAAAACCTTGTGTTAAATTATGTTCTAAAGAATTGTGAAATATTCGGGCTATACGCCATGTTTGGGGCCTAGTGCCGATCTGTTTTAACCCCTTGGGGGCTATTTTACTGATATTCTCACTACTTCAAAACTATGATTTTACACTCAGTCTTTCTTGTATTGACACTCCTATTTGATGATATTGCAATTTCTTGAAATGAAATACTATTTGGGTCGAGGACTACGTTTTATTTATGGCCCGAGTGGCATGTTGAGAGTGTCTGATTGAGTGTGGCAGAGGGCCAATGTTGTGAGGATATTTATGATATGGGACAGGCCGAGAGCCTGAGAGTGATTGATTCCATGATTTGTCTTGTTTATTAGCGATTGGGCTAAAGGAGCCCCTCCGAAGTCGGAGTCTGTACACACCCCCAGTGAGCGCAGGTACCTACAGAATGCCGAGTGCCGGGTGACGAGTGATTGGGAGGCATGAGTGACTGTGAGGTACTGAGTGACTATGAGGTGCTGAGGACTGATTACCAGTGATGGTGAGGTATGCCTGAGCGGCTTATTATGAGTGACTGTGAGGCATGCCCGAGGGGATGATTATGATACATGTTTTGCCCGAGGGGCTACTTATGATTTTACTACTTTCACTCTGAGCATTTGAAATATGTTTTGCCCGAGGGGCCTCTATATGAAATATGTTTTGCCCGAGGGGCTACTAGTGATTTACTACTTTCACTCTGAGCATATGAAATATGTTTTGCCCGAGCGGCCTCTATATGAAATATGTTTTGCCCAAGGGGCTACTTGTGATTTACTACTTTCACTCTGAGCTTATGAAGTATGTTTTTCCCGAGGGGCCTCTATATGATTCTTTTCATTTTCATACTAAAATCTTCGGTTTGAAGTTGTTGAAAAATATACATTCTTCAAAGGGATTTTCTGAAGTTGATTTCAAGGCATAATGATTTCATATATCTATGTTATACTGATGGAAAGAAAGGCTGTGCATCTTGTGATTTGATGACATTGATTTTATGTGTTTCTTGCCGCTCAGACCTGATTTATTTTCATTACTACTGAGTTGGTGTACTCACATTACTCCCTGCACCTTGTGTGCAGATTCAGGTGTTAGGGCAGGGTGAGCTTTCTATCTGTTCCAGAGATTTTTGGAGGTTTGCGAGGTAGCTGCATGCGTCCGCAGTCCTGCTCCCTCTCCTGCTTACTATTATAGTATTTATTTTTGTCGAGTTGTATATTTTATGTAGATGCTCATGACCAGTGATTCCGGGTTCTCGGGGGTTGTATTTAATGTTCAATCAGATTTAACTTTGTTATAAATGTTTAAAGGAAACCTTTATGGGTAATCGGTATAGTAAGGATGTAAATGGAAGCTTATTATGATTTGAGTTTGGGTTTTGGCTGGCCTAGTTCCATGATAGGCGCCATCACGACTGGCCTGGATTTGGGGTCGTGACACTAAACCTTAGAACCCAATCCCAACATATGAAATTCATTATAAGACCCGATTCCTACTTTTATACACTGTATAATTATGAACAAGATGTATCAAGCCATAACCATAACCCAAGATATAATCACATGATATGCCGTGTAACTTATATGCTCATAGTAATAACTTCCGACCATAATAACTGCTCAATAACAAACCCGGTACTGATAACAAACCTCATATCAGATAAAACCTTTTTCTAAACCTTCATACACTGCCATTGATAAGAGAAACATGTTGAAACTCATAACCACCATCAGATCAACAAGTCGTGGAGCTCTCTCGCCTTACAAGAACCATATCCAAATTCTAAACTGACTAGTGACGTAATTCTTTCAAACATAGCTTAATCAAATTCGATAGCACTCATTCCAGATCCAATAACGTCACCTAATCTAGTACAAGCTACTCGACCGACATTCCACATATCATGCAATTCGTGCACCAAACAAACAACACTCGAATGTACCCAATGATGGAAAGAGAACTAAATGAGAGAACCGTCCCGCAAGCTCAACTCATAACACCATAAAGCATACTGCTATGTACCCATCACACAAAGGAGAAACAAAAAATACGAAATAAGAAAAAGGACCATTTCCCAATATAACTCCACTGTGATGCGTGGCCCAATCCAAGCAGTGGCCAACATGGAATACCTCGAGCCAATATGCTCAAGATCAACAATTTGCATATAGAAAACAAAAACGCGAAGTGCATGATTATAACCATGGAGAAGCGAATAGTACAATATACCATAAGCAGGAAGACCATAACCAAGGCGCAATCAACCATTCAACACCCCAAGAGCCATCTCGCTTGAATTTCTCCACAACGCCCAAACAGAACTGCATCATGTGTGTAAATAGTCAATAGTCTCACAACCCATCGTAGCATAGGAGTGAAATACATGGAACATATTGAAACATGAATAAGATCAACTCTAGCTGAAGATACACCCCTCAATGATAGTTGAGTTTAGTAAATAAACTCTACCCGATGTAGGATACACATTCTCATTAGGCCTACCAGTGGCCTCTAAATCAATTCTGATCCTCCTGAAATAGGTAGATAACCTTCCCAAAGATCCACTGGAACCTATCCATAACACATACCATCAAGTGTCTAACTCTGGACATATCTTCATAGTCCACAACCAAGGAATACTCCACCTCTGAGACTCCTAGTCTCCAAAATCACAAGAATACAAGAATCTTCATGTTCGATCCCGAATCGACCAACATCTCTCATGCACAATAATCTCACAAGAAATACTTCTATAATTCTTTCGTGGAGCATATCAATATCTGAACATCAATAGTCGAGCAACCAGGTGGCTACCATAATACCAGCCAAGCATCCACAAGTCAAAACATAGTGCACCTTTTGAATTACGTACCCTTCTTAGGTGATACCAGATAGGGCCAGCATACTTCTAAACGTCTGAAACCGTCTATTCCTTCTAGAACTCATGACCTTCCCTTTGAACTGAACCACAAACTTGTACATGCATATATCAATCCCACATGACGCACCGCCTCCATCATACAATCAAATGAAAGTACGAGAGTCCTATTATTGACTCTGAGTCTCAAGCACGATACACATTCTGTCAGGCAGAAATCTTCTACTTGACCCCCATCCAAGAGAAATCACAACACACAACATATTCCTCATGCCTGTAGAGGAAATCCATCACAAGCCATGGTCGACACCATCGAGAATTCTTCAAAATGCATTTGCACATAACCAAGCCATTATAACTGACTCCCTCTAACTCAACATAGTGTAGGACGCCAAGCCCAAGAGTATTTCCACAAAACACCTGTAGAGTCTTACCTCACCAAATGAACTGATCGCTTCTATTACTATGTTGATCTAACCCCCTACCAAGCTGTCTTATTTCTTCGAGTTCCTCTGAACTTGCCTTCAATTTAACACCTCGCCCTATCAGTCTCCTATGGTCCTTAACCCCAAGCTCATCCCAAGAGATCCTAGCATGAAACCACATTGTCCTAAGGACCATAATCCACTCTATTCCCTCTTAAGCGCCCAATAATGCCGCAACCGAGATACCCACTCTGAAGAAACTTTTAGTGAATTTGAAGTTGTTTCCTTAACTTCTCTAATACTGAAATGTAGAATCTATAATTATACAAACATACTGCATGTCTTGACACCATCCAATGCAAATCTTAGATCTTAGCTATTTACGAATCCGGCAAATCCTCTACCACATATGCATCTTGAACTAATTAGAACTTTCTCGAGAGTCATCCACTCTGCTCTAATCTCCAATTCACTTTTGAAACGAGTCGAATGATTGGTGCTCCATTAGCACACAACCACCTGAAGAAGTAACCCCACTTTTTGGCAACTCAGTGAATCCTTTATCCTAACATACTACATCCACCACGAATAACAACCTGAATCATTCCTAGGTTTCCCTATATCCATAAAGTGTAATGCATCATGCATCCATAAATTTCCTTACTCGATTCATCCTAGAAATCAACCTATTCAAGCCATAACCGATCTCCAAGTATTCCTCAGAGCAAAACTAATATAATATATGACCATGCAATCTGATTGTATATAGCAAACCCCCCACTTTCCTCAAAGCCATAAAACACAACATCTAATAACCCACCCTTACTCTACAGTTGCCATGATCTCGCATTGTAATTCAACTAGATCCTTCATATGCTCATGTAATACTAAACATAGAATACCTCAAATCTTCAACTAAGCATGTATCCATTCTCGTGATTGCCGTACGAACTTTTTCAAGTGATCGGAACTCAAATTGCAGCACGTATAACTCACTGGTAAAGAAAACTTCTCCACAGAAACATTATAAAGATCACATATTCGTAGACCACCCCGCAGGTGATAACCCTACCTACTCAGCCTCAAACTAGAATCTCACTATGACCCCATCATGGTCGCAACTACTATGCAATAGCCAAATCCTATCGAGTATGAACTAAACAAAAAGACACAAGAATCTACTATATTCCAAAAATGAACAACATGAAAGATCCCTCAAAACGCCTAGAACTCAAGACTGTGCAACACATCAAAACAGGACTCGGGCATCCATAGTCCCTTCACATCCCAAGAAAAACTCTTATTGTCTCATCCAAAACCATCTAAGCACATTCCTCATTCACAGTACTCATCATATAGCTATCCAACCACTCACAAAGCCATCAATCCCACTCCCAAGGACACTGCTAGACATATAAGTCCAAAAACACATACTTACACAACTAAACCCACCGAGCTCAAGCTGCATCCTGAACTCGGCCTCTAGTCCTCCAAAATGGCCCATCACCAAAACATAGAAAACATATATCATACCTCATCCATGACATCACAAGCTGTAGATACGCAGCTGATACTAAGTGCTCAACATATCGCATGAGTATGTGGAAGGAATTCAAAGATACACATTTTGAGTTGAATCAATGCCGCACGATAAGGAAATAAAGATGGGAAGTTTCCTAGATTCCCTGTAGCCCCTCAAAGATAGGTATGGACGTCATCATACCGATCTGCAAGACTTTACTAGACACTTGCTCATGACTCGTAGAACCCACGAACCTAGAGTTGTGATACCAACTTTTCACAACCCAAACTCAATCTAGTTGTGATGACACCTAACCTAACCCGCTACGTAAGCCAAATAATATCCAGCACAACTCAAATAAGAGTAATAAGAGTCAATGAGAAAAATAACTGAACTTCTAAACAAAATCCCAAGGATTGGTAGTACAAGTCATGAGCCACTAAGACTTAGATTTACAAAGATGATATGACAATAATTACAACATCTGTTTGGAATGTACACAACTAATTATAAATAAGAATCTACCAAGGACAAGTGGTAGCTATCCTGCGTTATGCAGCAACATCAACTCCAAGATCTGCACGCAAGGTGCAGAAGTGTAGTGTGAGTACAACCGACCCTATGTACTCAACAAGTAACAAACCTAACCTCGAGTTGAAAGCAGTTACAAGCTCGGAAGATGGTCCGAGTCCAACACCAATAGCAAATAACAATTAATATAAAGAAAATAAAAGTAAATAACTTAAGATACATTATGCTCAGCTCGTTCACAGTTGCAGGAAAGTAGGCATGCTTTTCAAGTATAACAGTCAAAGTCCAAATTTTACCACCAAAAATTAATTTTACATGAGTTTATCAAAAGAACCGTGTCTTTCCAATTCCCAATATCAGATAAGAATTTTCACTTACCAATTAGCATGAGGAAAGTACATTTCTATGCCTACATGTCATATACATATCAAGTCATCAAATGTCATATTATCATCTAGCATAAGGAAAATACATCTCTACACCTACATGCCAAATATACATGTCAAGTCATCAAACGTCATATTACTGTCTAGAATGAGGAAAATACATATCAAGACCTAGATGAAATCAATATCATCACAACAAAGGCATCAAGAATAACCACACATAGCACACTCATGGTGTCAGGCACAAGGCCCCTCATCATTACACACAACTACACTCAGCACCGTACATGTTCCTAGCATAAATACCCTTCACAAAAGCGCGCGCGCACACACACACACACGCACACACACACATATATATATACTATATATATATATACTATGCGTGCACTCACTGCTGGCATGTTAGACTCATAAGGGGCGGATCCCGGCCTAAGCGCTAATCAAAAGCCAATATGGCTTGTTGTGGCGTGCAACCCAATCCAAATATAACTCAATAGCCCATATAGCTTGTTGCAACGTGCAACCCAATCCAAATATAAATCAATAGCCCATACGTCCTATTACGATGTGCAACCCGACCCAAATATCACTCACTAAGCGGCTCTATGGCCCACATTAGTCAACACCGCTCAAGTCTCAAGGGCTCACAACCTCATAGAACTCAACCCAAATAGTATCACATATGAAAAACAACATCATGTGATAAATTAAACAAGTAATATACACAGATTGAGATATGATATGTAAATGAGGAATCATTACTAAGAACATTACTAGAGTTAAGGCAAACAACTCAAAACAACAGGATTAGCCTATTATGTCTCAACCAAATAAGCACATGGACTAAACATGATTTCTAACAGGAATCCTAGCTCAAATATTAAAGTGAGTAGGAAAAATACAGATATAACAAAGCATGATAGCAAGACAAGTCCGACAATAGTCTAAAGTCAACTCATGTCATGAATACACCAGTGTACACAGTAACGCCCGTCACCTAGCATTTGCGTCACCCTAACTCATCTAATATAACATAGTTCTGAGATTAATTACCCTCAAATCTAATTTTAGATATGTTACTTAACTCGAACAATCCAAATCAAATACTGAGCAAACAAACAATACCCTAGAAATTCCATCTGCGGAATCGACCTTCGAATGACTCAAAACTAGCCAAAAGTGACTCAAACACATCAAATAATGTCATAGGAAACAAACCCAAACGAAAAAGGACGAATCTTTAATCAAATACTCAAAGTCAACCTGGACCTGCACCTCAAAACCCGATAAAACTCACAAATTCTCATGGCTCATTCGAATACGAGTCCAACCATACTAGTTTCACTCAAATCTAACTCCAAAGCGAAGTTCAAAACCTAATTATTCACTTTAGAAACTTATGAACCCCCCAATTCTACAATCAAAACAAGGATTAGTTCACAAATGAACTAGTGTAATCACGTTAAAATATAAAAGTTGAGGTGAGATACTGATCCCTATGAAAATGTGTCATGACCCAACCTATGGGCCGCGAGGGGCACCCGGTACCTTACTCAAATGAGTACCAACATAACATATATTTCTTATCATACTATCATGGGTAAATGGTCCAAAAGGGTCGTCATGAGATAACCAGAATAAAATATAAATGCATACTAGACATAGGATGACCCAATATTATATAGAAACATATATATGTGAAATACGAGCCTACAAGGCTGACATGATCATTTGTAAACTCAAAACATAGGCCGACGTCCAAGTATCCATATACCTGACATCTGTCTACAAGCCTCTAAGACTACATAAATGTCATATAAGTCGAGACAGAGCCCCGCCATACCAGTCAATAC
The DNA here is from genome assembly GCA_005239505.1 of Nicotiana paniculata. Taxonomy (NCBI): domain Eukaryota; kingdom Viridiplantae; phylum Streptophyta; class Magnoliopsida; order Solanales; family Solanaceae; genus Nicotiana; species Nicotiana paniculata. Next base: position 79,319 of record MDKI01237054.1, read on the forward strand.
ATGTCCCAATCATACTGACCAAATAGGAACCTCCAGAGCAAGTGGAGTGTAGCAACACTTTCCACTGAGCTGATAGCCTACTAGGAGGACTTTCAACCTATCTATTGGGACATGCAGGCATGAAACGCAGCGTCCCCAGGCAAAAGGGACGTCAGTACGAATAAAGTACCAAGTATGTAAGGCACAAAAACATAAATAAGAACAATAATGTAAAGAGAGATATAAGAGATACAACCTGTAGCATCTGAGTTCCTCTAAGAGATGGTGACATGAAATGCGTGATACATATATACACATAATCTTTTAAAAACATCTGCCTCTGGTGGCATCATCATCATCATATCGTACCCGGCCTCAAAGAGGACTCAGTAAAAACATACCCGGCCATCATAAGGCTCGGTAGAATTGTACCCAGCCACGTGGAGCTCGGTAAACCCAATTTATCAGTGGTTGCACAATAGGTGCCGTACCCGACCGACTATAGCACGACTCGATAGAGTAAAATAGATACTATATATAATTCATGCTAGACTCGTGGAATCACGCTCTAAACCTTTCTGAGTGACGTAAGGTAGTTTCACCTTCGATTAACATTATGGACATCATACCATCAATATGAACTTCACTAGTACTCAAGGATCACAAATACTTTCTTAGAATAACTTTGTAAGGAAAGAACAACATGGACAACCTTAGTTTCTAGGAGTAGATTAATTATGAAATAGCGTATCGTTTACGTTCATTTCACTTTAGATCATGCCAAAATAAAGAAGGAAGCGCCTTAACATACCTTTTCAATCTTCTCTCCAATTGTCAACAAAGCTCAATATGATCTTCTTACGTTTACTATGAGTGACCTGACTTCATCGTCTACAAGAAAACGGAAAACACCGCCCCTATTTTTACTCCATCCCATATGTTACCAAAAGTCATCAAACAACCCAAAAAATAACAATATAATTCGCAATAAGCTCTCCGATTAGTTCAACAATCATTTTGAGCGGCAAGCTCGATCGGAATCCGTATAACCCATATCACCACTTATAGACTTCTTACATTAACTTAAAAACATAATTAATATGATAATAAAGTAATTCATCAATTATTCCATCCTTATACCATATATTTATAACAAAGGAAACAATCCACAACTCCAATTTTCTTCAATTTACAACTTAATTCACTAATTCATGTCTTGTCCAACCATTTAACTTAATAAATATCAAGATAACCTTAAGAACCTGCAAGAACACAGTACACATACCTCCTATAGTAGCTTCAAGTTTAAATCCAAGTTATATTTAGCTTACATCAGTCCTCAATGGCAATACAACACCATAGAAGTGACTTAAGCAAATCCAAGTATTATCTTGTAGTTTATTATCCTAACAAATTAACCAACATAAAAGAAAGATTAAGCATAATTAGTAGGCTGTTATAATCACCTTAAACAGTATCAAATCTTTAAATTTCAGCAAAACACATCCCACAACTATCCTCAATGACAACACAACCTCAAAGAGGTGTTATTCTTAACTAGAACTAACTTTTGATGTTCAAATATGGTGTACTCCATTTGCAAGACTTGAAATAACCAGGGTTCATATGAAAACCATGGGAGAGTATTGTACGGAACATAAACGACTTAAAACAACCTCCCACACGAGCTGGAACCACCCAAAAATCAGCAACAACAAGAAGAACGTACTAGCGCGGTGGGATTCCTGATACTTGCTTTGTGTTGTTTGCCCTTTGTTTGGGTCTTGGATCATGGGAGAAGCTTGAGAGAGTGTTTTAAGGTGTATAGGGTCTTAATTTACTGAAAATAAACGAGTTAAAACGGGGGTTGAGGTGTCTTGTATATATCAACATATCTAAACCGCCTATGTGGGTCCCATAGAGAGCTGCTTGGCGCAGTCTCGCTAAAAGACGAATATCTCTCTACTCCGATGTCGTATAGACGAACGATTTCATGAATTGGAAACTAGACTCATAGATATTCAATTTTGTTTGTAGATCATTCAATAATTCCAAGTATAATTGGGAGAAAATCGCAGTTACATTTGATATAATTTTTAGCACATTATGAATGTAACTTGTGAAGACCTTTGCCAACTTTTGTTCCACAACTTACTTGACTTCAAAACGTAGCACAAGACTATCATAAACAAAATAACTCCTATAAAAACCTATTTATCATGTAATGACCCATAGTCTCACCCTAAATTACATGTTATAACATTCCAAACTCGTCGACTTTCGACGAAACTTATTTTCTTCAATTGGTTTAGCTTCTAAGATTTTCAACCCTCTTGGTACTCGTTATTCATGATATTAAATATTTGTAACCTCCAAGTTAACATGATTAACTTAATTTATATGATTCCAAATATAATCTTATTTCTCAGATTACGTCAATTGACTTACGACGTACTCTAACGTACAAAAACATGGGGTGTAACATCATTCCCCCCTTTGGAACATTCGTCCTCGAATGTTGACTAATGAAATTATCCTTATCTTAATCAATAGCTCTTATTAATACTTTAATATTTTCTTTTCCATCCAGGGAGTTGTTCAGTGAATAAATCCAAAGTCTAGGGCATTCCCCCTTTATTCCACGACTTGTGGTCGAAATTCTTCCAATCTTGTAACTGTTTCTACCTTCTTTCATGCAACCTGTACGATTCTAACCTTGAATTTGTACTAATGCGACTCTTATCTCCTTTTTTCCAGTTAGCTTTGAACCAATATCTAGGCTTCACTTTGTGAGCATATATAGTACTATGACAAGCTGTCCCTCTGGGCATCTATAAGTGTACTAAAGTTCTTTGCTTGGTACTTTGTTGAACTTATGACTATTGCTATATCTTATTTCATAGCCTAAGTTATCTATTCTTATGGCTTTACCACAACTAGGTAGGTCATACTGTACCATAACTCTTACTTCGATTTATTATTATCGAGGCCTGCCACCCAACTCTAGGTTACTCTCTCACCGCTTATCCTATATGTATCAATCTAAGCCATTTAATGATTCCTTAATACTGTTCATCTTAATAATGACAACCTAATATCATCTCATATTTGTAACTTTCATCCATCTACTGTTGATTCACCTTAATGTTGATCTATAATCTACCACTGATAACTTGAAACCTCTTATGTAATATATCGTCACTAGGGCTCACGTCTCATTGGGGAACATCTGAAGTGATTTTCCTGATCCACTTAGGGACGATAATATACTCCAATAACTGTAATTCATATCATCCCAATGTGATTCATCCTATCGAGGGGGAGGGGGTATTCTAATCCTATTTCATCCATGAAACACATTTTTCTTTAAATCATTACTCAATCAATGGCCTAAATGTCATCCTCTTATCATTTATCACAGTTACACCCTTACTTTACTACCAGGGTAGCGTTCCATATCTTCTAAATGCTCCTAGTTTTAAGCTCCTTTGAATTCACTCATGCTATACTAAGCTTTTTATAACTTTATGGAAACCATCAGCTCTCTTGTTGTGATGGGTTTAATCATGAGGACTTACCTATTCTCCTCACCTTCTCATTCACCTTTTCTTACACCTACTCCTGTCTAGCTAAAACCGTGTTGCTCTACCATACTTTAGCTTGCGACCTACGCATATCTATTTATACTACTTGAAACCTTCCTTTTAACATGCTAGCACCATAGATTTCCTTTCATGCCTTCTCAGTTGTCTTTAAATGTAAGCAATTACTTTTCCTGGTCGTTCTGTCACTTGCTACATGGATACTTGGCTTATCTTAGTGCCCACGAATACTGGAGTTCCCTGTATCTCATATGATCTCAATTATCAACTCTTGATTTTTTTCTTCTTCCCGTTCATTAGTCACGGTAGGTGCCACTTTCTTATGGAGTGCATACAATATTATAGTGAGACTATTGTTACAAGACCATTTCTTCTTTAGGTCACTATGCTTATGTTGAAGCCTTCTTCCTTATTTCCTCAGCTGGTCTTCCATCGTAGTGCTTAGGGAAGACCCTCTGGCTCTTGTAAAGCTGAGAGCTTATTACATTATATACCCCACAATATTTCTGATGTTCTTACTCGCCTATCATTATCCTTAGTTACTTAACTTCGCGCCCTTGTGCTCGTAGGGTTGCTTCTGAATTGAAATTTTAGTTGTCTCCCTAGTGGCACTGTCTTTTATTTCTGTAACACTTATATTGTACCTTCTACTACCCCAACTCCTATGGCACTACTGGCAAAGACCGTCTGGAGAAAATGCCGCAATATTTCTCGAGGATTATGATGTCGTATTTGAGAGATTGAATTTCCTATGTTGGGTTCACTATGTTTATCTTGCATGATCTACTGATTTGTCTGTATCATCCTATCTAGCCATAACTAGGCTCTTCCTGAATCAACTACAGACTACCCGTTGGTCCACTCTCATATCTGTATTTATGTAACGCCTCTTGGGTTATGTCCTGCCTTAACTTACCTCTCGTACGGGATCCTTATGTATCAAGTGTTCATTCTCACTTATTTATCAATGTCATCGAGTGAGAAACCCTTATTGATTCTCCCCGACGTCATGCTTGCATAATTTTCTGGAGTCATACTATATCTGTAGGATCTGAATAAATGCAATCTCATTCCTTTCACCTTTTTACCACATTCTTCCTTTACCATTCGATAGTTAGCTCTTCATCTTTGATATTTTTTTTCACATCTTCACTGACATATTACTCGCTTTGTGATAGCCCTTCTACACCAGGGATATTTGAATTTCTTACGCACAAGGGTGACATCTGGTGTAACTGGAACATTTAGTCCCTTAAGCTTAACTCTGATCATAGTTCTTGCTTTAGGGAAGCGTTTTTGTGAATAACCTTTAAAGTTTATTCTTCTATTTTTCATTCTAATATTGTCGAAACACGATCTCTGAAATAATGCCGACTATTATCAATTCCTTCGATCCCTAATTCATGTTCGAATTTTTTTTGCTATCCCATACTAATTTCTATTACTCGGGGTCTAACGTTTCCTTCTGGTAATCACGTTGGACTCAGCAACTCATTTATCGAAATGAGGATATGACTTTAGGGCTTATACTTTTATTGACTCAAGGCATGTTTCCTCTTGTCTTTTCCTTCACTTGACTATAGACTCTGTCATCCTGTCATATTTTGATTTACCGTTATCACCCATTTATTACATCTTAGTCATAATGTTTCATTTCTTCTTATTCTCCTGCTAATATTTTTGTCTTTCACCTTATTCTGAAGACTTAACAAAACGTTCTTTAACTTTTAGCTCCCCCTGCTTCATCTCACTAGTTCTTTGGGACGCCGAACATTTTTTTTCTTCTTTTTTTACCATATGGGTGGATAGATATACATTCCTTAGGGCTCCATATCAAGAAGCTTACACGTCTTAGTATACACATAATTAGCTGAAGACCTCACATTTACTCATCATAAGCATGATGCGAAATCGAATTCCTCTGACTCAACTCTTCCACAACCACATTCAATCTCTTACCAACTGTCTGTTTGGATGAGGTATCGTTGTATTACGAATAAAGTAGAATTTAGGAGTTTGAATTCTTACAACTGAGATCTACCTCACGATATAGAGTAAGAAGAAAGAGTGACAAACCTAAATCCCTTGTATCCTCCTCCTTATAAGCGTGGTGCACACCACACCCATAAACAAGACAACTAGACACGGCTTGTAGACTCCCTAGGACAGAACCACTCTGATACCACTTCTATCATGACCCAACCTATGGGCCGCGATGGGCACCCGGTACCTTACTCAACCGATGACCAACATAACATATAATTCTTATCATACTATCATGAATAAATGGGCCAAAAGAGTCGTCATGAGATAACCAAAATAAAATATAAGTGCATACTAGACATAGGATGACCCAACATTATATAGAAAGTTATACATGTGACATACAGGCCTATAAGGCTGACATGATCATTTGTAAACTCAAAACATAGGCCGACAAGGCCATACAAGTATCCATATACCTGACATCTGTCTACAAGCCTCTAAGACTACATAAATGTCATATAGACCGGGACAAGGCCCCGCCATACCAGTCAATACATGTCCCAATCATACAGACCAAATAGGCAACTCCAGAGCAAGTGGAGTGCAGCAACACCTGAGCTGATAGCCTACTAGGAGGACTGTCAACCTGTCTATCCGGACCTGCGGGCATGAAACACAGCGTCCCCAGGAAAAAGGGACGTCAGTACGAATAAAGTACTGAGTATGTAAGGCAGAAAAGCATAACTAAGAACAATAATGTAAAGAGAGATATAGGAGATAAAACCTGTAGCATCTGAGTGCCTCTAAGAGATAATGACATGAAATGCGTGATACATATATATACATAATCTTTTAAAAACATCCGCCTCTGCGGGCATCATCATCATCATATCGTACCCAGCCTCAAAGAGGACTCGGTGAAAACATACCCGACCATCATAAGGCTTGGTAGAATTGTACCCGGCCACGTGGAGCTCGGTACACCAAACTGATCAGTGGTTGCACAATAGGTGCCGTACCCGGCCGACTATAGCGCGAATCGGTAGAGTAAAATAGATACTATATTGTCATGACCCAAAAACCTAAGCCGACCGTGATGACGCCTATCATGGAACTAGGCTAGCCACCAATCGCATACTGACATAATATTCTCATAATTGCAACAAACGAAACCAAACAAATAGTCTAACTACTACCCCTAAAATCTGGAGTCAACACGTAATGAGCATCTTAGAGTAGTACAAAATAACCCTACTGTCATAATACATCAAGTCTCGGAACGAGGAACTAAATACAAAACAAGAAATGGGAAAAGAGATGCTGTAGACGCTGAATAGCTACCTCGAAGTCCTAACTCCGGCTCCACAAGAAGGGAGAAAAACTAGCGCTCAGTACCAACACATGTATATGCACACATGGGTGCAGGGAGTAATGTGAGTACGCTAACTCAGTAGTAATGAAAATAAATCAAGTCTGAACAGTGAGAAACACATAGGATCAAATCATCAATTCACAATAAGCACAGTCTTTCTTTCCAATAGTGTATACATTAAATCAACACGCTTTAAAAGCCAACTTCAGTAAAAATCCTTTGAAAAGTGTGATTTCCAACAATTTCAGAAAAATACCTAATAGTTTAGTGAAAAATGAAATAAATAATAAATATCCACTCGGGCCAAAACATGTATCATAAACCGTCCCACGGGCAAATCATCACTTAGAATCAGTCGCTCAGCATGCGTCACAATCACTCAGTATCAGCCCCTCGGGTTTCCTCACTGTTACCCATGCCTCCCAATCACTCGTCACTCGTTACTTGACACTCACACTCAGTAGGTACCTGCGCTCACTGGGGGTGTGTATAGACTCTGAAAGGGCTCCTTCAGCCCAAGCGCTAATATCAAGCCACCTCATGGCATATCAAATCCTCACAACCAGGCCCTCGGCCTCACTCAGTTAGAAAGTCTCAAAAAATCCCTCGGGCTATCAATAAAACGGGGTACTCGACCCAAAAACATCATTTTATATCTCAAAATAGTGTAAATAAGGATGAGTTTCGAAATTAGTTAAACACAAATGACTGAGTGTAAATCATAAGTCAAAATAGTGAGAAAATCAGTAAAAGCCCCCAAGGGGTCTAAACAGGTCGGCACAAGGCCCCAAACATGGCTTACAACCCAAATATAACAATAGTCCAAAAACATGATTTAACATATGATTTAAAAGTAAATACGCAACTCAATAGTTGCCACGGGAAAGACCAAGTTCAAATCCCCAATCAGTGCACGCCACATGCTCGTCATCCAGCATGTGCGCCACTCCAAAAATAGTGAGAAAATACGAAGTCTGGGGTTTCATACCCTGAGGATAAGATTTACAGTCATTAGTTACCTCAAATCGGCCCAAAAACTAATCCGTGATGCTCTTGCCTCTCGAATCGGCTCCCGATTGCTCCGAATCTAACTAAAACCATATTAATATCATCAATATACGCTAAAGGAACAAAGCCCACTCGAAAATTATCAAATTTAACCAAAATTCCCGAAATTGGCCAAACCCGGCCCACGTCTCGAAATTCTATAAAAATTGCACCACAAGAATCTTCATCCTTTCCCGAGTCTACACATATAAAATGCATCGAAATCCGACCACAATTGACCCCTAAATTCCTCAATTTTAAGTCTAAATTTCCCAAGCCCTAAAACCTTAATTTATACCATTAAATTCCACTAATTCCATGTTTAATCCGTCAAATATCAACATAGAATCGAGTTTTTAGTCCGAGAAACTTACCTCCACGGAAATCCCTTGAAATCCCTCTTCAATTTGCTCCCAAAAGCCTCAACCCGCATGCAAAATATGATGAAAGTGCCTAAAATTCGCGAAGGCAAGTATTTATACTTCCTTCCCAATGAAACCGCATCTACGGCCTATTTTTCGCACCTGCGAATCCCCCACTTAACCGACGACTCCGCACCTGCGCTCCACTTACCGCATATGCGGACTCGCAGGTGCAACCCAAACTTCCGCTTCTGCAGTTCCTTCCTTGCTCCCCCATTTTCGCACCTGCGCATGCTGGCCCACACCTGCGGCATTGCACCTGCGGCTACCCTTCCGCAGGTGCGGCCACACCAGAAGCCTGGCACCAGCAGCTTCTTCAGCTACATTTTCCAACTTTAATCCTTCTGATGGCCATCCGAAGTCGTCCCGAGCCCCTCGGGACCCCAACCAAAAACACAAACAAATCCTATAACCTTATTCAAAATTAGTCAAGCCTTCGAAACACCCAAAACAACGCTAAAACACCAAGATCACATCGGATTCAAGCCTATGAACTTTGAGATTTCTAAATTTCGCCAATGATGCCGAAACCAACCAAAACACGTCCTAATGACCTGAAAATTTTCACACACGTCAAAAATGACACTACAAACCTGATCCAACTTCCGAAATTCCATTCCGACCCTGATAGCTAATTTTTCACTGCCGACCAGAAATCGCCAAAAACTCCATTTCGCCAATTCAAGCCTAATTCTACTCCGCACATCAAAACCACATTCCGAACACACTCCTAAGTCCCAAATCACCTAACGAAGCTATCCGAACCATAAAATCTATATTCCGAGGTGGTTTACCAATAAGTCAACTCCCAGTTGACTTTTCCAACTATTAATCCAATTTAAGAGACTAAGTGTCTCAGTTCTTACCACGACCACCCCGAACCGGGACCAAATGACCCAACACATCATAATTAGGTTAACTAGAATATAACAAAGTTGAAATGGGGGAAATGGCGCTAATCTCACGGAACGACCGGTCGGATCGTTACTGTATTGGTAAAAAATAGTTTCACACGTAAACCAACTTTTGACAACTCAGCCAGTTATGTGGACACAGGAGAACGCGACAGCTAGATGTGATTCTTTGAAGAGGTACAGAACAAAGAGGCACGATTCAATAAACCCTCGAGCTTATCAGCCAAGGGAAACTCAACCTGATCAAAACAGCGAAGAGACACGGTCAGAATGAATCTGGACAAAGCTACGAGCAGATTCAAGAACCCACAATTGATTACTCGTACGTTATGGAATCGTACCCCAATTATCGTTATCCTTTGTAACGCCTCATTAACGTCATAATTAGTCATTAATGGGTAACCATAACAAGAGTTGTACGCTATATCAAGGAATCTCCTATATAAGGGAGGGGAATACAGCTTGTAAAGGCATCTGATTCTCGAATACAATCTACTTTTCTTTTCTATATTTCTGCAATATTGTCTATTATTCATTTTCTCTATTTCCTTGATTATTAGTAACCCATGTTCATCCTAGAAATAGCTTTAGTCGAAGGATCTAATTCTTTGGTTAAACAAATTGGTTCCGTTACCGGGAATCTGATAATCTTTGTTTGCTTTTCAAGTGATATCTGAATTATGTCGAACTCCAACGACAAAAACCAGCAAAAGAATGGAACCCCAGTTCCATCGCCTTCGGGAACCTCACGTGGTTTAAGGGAACAATCCCCAGAAATATCCAATCATGGAACAAGATCGTGTAAAACAAATGATTGCAGAGTATGTGAGCCAATCTTTGCAAGAATTTTCGAGGGGATTACCGACAGCGTTACCTACACCACCGACGCCACCCCCCAATAATACCATCACCATGGAAAATCCTCAATCTGGGTTGTCAAACTCAGGAAGAGGAGATACTCCTAATGAATCTCTCGAAGCGAGATTAGGTATATCTAATAACTCTGAATTACAAAAATACTGCTAACCATGCAGAAACAGATGAAGGAGCAGAACGATCGCATCGAAAAATTTCCTGGAGTACCGCCTATTATCAAAGGCATTGATGTTGATAGGTATTCTCAACAACCGTGGAAGCCAAGTGCGGCACCTTTTCCTATACCCAAGAAGTTTAAAATGCCTGACGTTCCCCAATATGATGGAACAACAGACCCACGTGATCATGTGACTGCTTTCACTACTGGATTAAAAGGCAACGGCTTAACAAAACAAGATATTGAATTAGTCCTTGTCAAAAAATTTGGGGAAACACTTACCAAAGGAGCCCTAACCTGGTATTATCTTCTCCCTGAAAATTCTATTGACTCCTTTGCTGAGCTTGCAGATTCATTTATAAAAGCACACTCTGGTGCACAAAAAAGTTGAGAAAAGAATGGAAGACATATTCAAAATAAAACAAGGAGACATGGAACTACTCCGTAAGTTTGTAGATAGGTTTCAACGAGTAAGAATGCAATTACCCAGGGTGCTTGATAATTGGGCAGCCATGGAATTTGCAAGCAACCTAAACGATAAGAGCTCAGAAGCCACGAGACGACTTATGGAAAGTCTAAGACAATTCCCGCTACAACATGGAACGATGTATATAACCGGTATAATACTAAATTTAGAATAAAGAAAGATATCATTGCTCGTTCAAGAGATGAACATCATTCCAGATCCAGATGTACTGAATGACACAGAAGATCAGGTAAAAACATGTACGATCCTTACCTAAGACCCTCAAGACGTGATATTCGTCCCAGGTTTGAAAACACTAGGTCAGACTATAGACCACCAGGAAGAGATGTAGTCTCATCCTCATCTATATCCATAAAAGACCAAGATGAACGACCTAGAGGTAATACCCGGATTGGGGATCATACCTTTAATGTAAGTACTACTGAACTTGTCTCAATATTGAGGAACATGGGAGACAATGTTAAGTGGCCCAAAGAGATGCGATCAAATCCAAATAGAAGGAACCCAGATCGCTGGTGTAAATTCCATAATGATCATGGGCACAAGACTGCGGATTGCAGAGTTTTACAAGGAGAAGTAGAAAATTTATTAAAACAAGGCTATTTAACAGAATTGTTTAGTGATAAAGGTAAACATGCATATATGAGGAGCAGACAGGAGCCCCCAAAGCCTCGTTCTCCAAAATGAACCGTCAACGTGATACACGGAGGTGAAGAAGTAAACGGAGTGGTCTGAAAAACAACCACAAAGTTCACAATTACACTTGAAAAACGGGTTCATGAAAATATGGAAGAGGACGATATAACCTTCAATGATGCAGATATCGGCGGATTAATGCTTCCTCACAATGATGCTCTGGTAATATCTTTACTTATTCATGAGACTAACGTAAAAAGAGTGTTGATTGATCCAGACAGTTCAGTCAATATTATTTTGCTAAGAGTCGTGGAAGAAATGCTATTGGGGAATCAAGTAATCCCAAGGGCACGAGCCATATCAGGGTTTGATAACTCTACGGTTATAACAAAAGGAGAAGTTGAGCTTAGCACTTATGCTGATGGGGTGATCAAAAGTACCAGGTTCCAAGTCATCGATACTGACATGGCTTATAACGTAATCGTGGAAGGCCATGGATCCACGACATGAAAGCAATACCCTCCACCTTGCATCAGGTAATTAAATACCCCTATGAATGGGGGATTCAGCAAATTAGAGGCGATCAACAAACCACAAGAAATATAAACTCCGTGGTACAATACAACAAGAAAATAGAGGTGGAGGAATCACGAGATAAGGGAATCTCCCAAGCGGGTAACACCGCCCTAACATGCATGGAAGAAATGACTACCCAAATAGGTGCGGAAGGTATTATTGTTGAAATAGGTACGAAATAAAATACTTATGAGAAGGTGAATCAAGTTACCACGGAAGGTGCATTAGACCACACAGATGCAGATTCCAGGCCGGACGTCATTCATGAATCGGAGGAAGACGAGCACATCAAAACAACTATGGAAGAGCTTGAAGCTATTCCATTGTCTGAACAAGATCTTGGACAGAAAATGTATATAGGCACGAGGCTGGGCCCCGATAGAAGAGGTAAGTTAATTTATTATTTAAAGGCTAACGCAGAATGCTTGGCGTGGTCCCACTCAGATATGACAGGCATCCCACCAGAAGTGATGAATCATAAATTAAATGAAGATCTATCCTTCGTACCTGTTAAGCAGAAGAAAAGAAAGCAAGGACCATTCAAGAACCAAGTGATCGATGAAGAGGTACAAAAACTCTTGAAGATTGGTTCGATACAAGAGGTAACGTACCCTAACTGGCTAGCAAACACCCTGGTAGTACCTAAAAAGAATGGCAAATTGAGAGTATGCGTAGATTATGCCGACTTAAATAAAGCATGCCCCAAAGATTCATTCCCATTGCCACATATAGAGCAAATGATTGATGCCACAACATATCATGAATTATTAAGCTTTTTAGATGCATATTCTGGTTATAATCAGATTAAAATGGATCCCTCAGATGAGGAAAAAACTTCCTTCATTACAAACAGGGGGACTTACTGTTATAAACTTATGCCTTTTGGCTTGAAAAATGCTAGAGCCACCTATCAAAGGTTAGTGACTAAAATGTTCAAAGAACATCTTGGAAAGATGATGGAAGTCTATATTAATGATATTTTGGTAAAATAAACACAAGAAGAAGACCATTTCTAGCATCTCTCTACTACTTTTGATATTTTACGCAGGTATAATATGAAGCTAAATCCAGAAAAATGCACTTTTGGAGTGCAATCAGGTAAATTTTTGGGTTTCCTTGTATCGAACAGAGCAAATAGAGGTAAATCCTGCTCAAATTAAAGCTATAGAAGAAATACCTGATATTTTAACAAATAAAAAGGAAGTTCAAAAACTGACAGGGAGAATAGCAGCTTTGGGAAGATTTATTTCTAAGTCTTCCGAAAAACGTTTTAAATTCTTCTCAGTTCTCAAAAAGCAGAATCAGTTCGAATGGACTAAAGAATGTCAGCAAGCCCTCAAGAATCTGAAGATTTATCTATCGAAACCACTACTGCTTTCAAAGCCAAAGGAAGGGGAAAGATTGTACATCTACCTGGCTGTTTCAGAAATTGCTGTAAGTGCAGTACTGGTAAGAGAAGAAAAAGGTAAGCAATCACCTATCTATTATGTAACTAAAACTTTGCTAGATGCTGAGACTAGATATCCACATCTAGAAAAGTTAGCCTTAGCTTTAATAATGGCATCTAGAAAATTACGACCATATTTTTAATGCCACCCAATCACCATTGTGACTTCATATCCTTTAAGAAATATTCTGCATAAACAGGAATTGTCAGGAAGATTAGCCAAGTGGGCCATATAATTAAGTGAGCATGAAATAATCTATCAGCCTAGGACTGCAATTAAGTCTCAAATATTAGCTAATTTTGTTGCTGACTTTAGTAATAGAATTATCCCTGAAGTAGAAAAAGAGTTACAACTTTTTAACGGTGCTAATCCGGGCCTATGGACCCTATTCACCGATGGCTCCTCAAATGTAAAAGGTGCCGACTTAGGCATAGTCTTAATATCACCCACAGGTGAAAAGACACGGCAAACTATCAAGTGTTATCCTATAACTAACAATGAAGTAGAGTACGAAGCTGTTATTGCAGCTTGAACTCACAGGGGAGATCTCAATCGAGCAAATTGTGATCAACAGCGACTCCCAACAGGTAGTAAATCAGATATAGGGGACTTACATCGCTTGAGAGAATCGAATGCAACAGTATATTAAAAAAGCACGAGAGTTCGTGAGACAATTCAAAACATGGAAGGTAATACAAATACCGAGAGAGAAAAATGCAGAAGCAAATGCATTAGCTAACCTCGCAGCAGTCATGGAAGTAACAAACAAAGACAATGCAATTTTCGTCCAACTATTTCATTGAATGATCGATCAGGACATGAATGAGGTAACTTTCAACAACTTAACCTGGGACTGGAGAAACGAAATTCTTAATTTTTTGCAAAATGGCACCGCACCTGAAGACAAGAAAGCAGCTCAAGTACTTCGCCACAAAGATGCACGGTACCGCCTTATTTGCAACTCTCTTTATCGCAAGATGTTCGGAGGACCCCTAGCTAAATGCCTCGGACCTAACCAAACGGAATTTGTGATGAAAGAAGTCTACGAAGGACACTGTGGAAATCACTCAGGGGCGAGATCCTCAGTGAAAACCCTAATCAGAGTTGGATACTATTGGCCTAAGATGGAAGAAGAAGCCGAGAACTTCGTATCCAAATACGACAGGTGCCAAAGGTTTGCAAACAACATGCATCGATCAGCGGAATTATTGCATCCAATAATATACCCATGGCCTTTTATGAAATGGGGTATGGACATAGTGGGACCTTTTCCCACAGCTAAGGGACATGTACGGTTTTTGCTCATGCTAACCGACTATTTTACAAAATGGGTAGAGGCAGAAGCGTTCAAACAAGTGCGAGAAAAGGAAGTTAAAAGCTTCTTATTGCGAAACATAATATGCCGCTTTGGAATACCAAAGGAGATGGTGTGCGATAACGGCCCACAGTTCATAGGCTTGCAAATCACAGAATTCTTCGAAAGCTGGCAAATCAAATGGATCACTTCAACACCATACCACCCCATGGCTAATGGTCAAGCTGAGTCAACGAATAAGGTCATCATCAACAATCTAAAGAAGCGGCTGGATAAAGTCAAAGGAAACTGTCCTGATGAGTTACCAGCGGTATTATGGGCATACAGAACAACTCCAAGAATAGCCACGGGAGAAACCCCACTCGCACTTGTCTATGGATCAGAAGCCTTAATACCTGTGGAGATTAGCGAACCAAGAATAAGGTTCTCAACAGCCATGGAGGGAGCAAAAAATGATGAATTGAAGACCAATCTGGACCTGGTCGAACCACGGAGAGAAGCAACACTGATACGGATGGCAGCTCAAAGACAAATCATAGAGCATTATTATAACCGTAAAGATCATCTCCGGTACTTCAAGATTGGGGACTTCGTCCTCAAAAAAGTCTTTCAATCAACGAAAGAAGCAGGCGCAAGAAAGATAAATCCTAACTGGAAAGGACCCTACAAAATCCGAGGCATAGTTGGGAAGGGTGCCTATGAGTTGGAAGCTATGGACGACAGAGTTCTACCAACAAGCTGGAACGCCATCCACCTAAAGAAGTATTACTTCTAAGGAAAAGAAATACCCTGGTCAAGTGTCACACGTTCAATTTTATCTTGAACATTTAAAAAATTTTACTAACTTTTTTAGATGATAGGCATAAAGCTAACCCATCACTAGATGATGATATTAGACCTGCAAAGACGCGAGGAAATAACACAATTCCCGGTCTGGGGTTACACTTTATGATGGACATTTTAAAGGGTTAAGCAGTCATCATCTAAAAAACTATATACCTTCGAGTCCGGAATGTTTTTCCTTTTCAGGAAAAGGACCATAAGGAAGGAATAATCAAGTGCTCGAGATCTCATTCTTCAAAGCTCAAACACTTAGGGGACTATACAGTATGGAAGACTAAGACGAAGCAAAGAAGACTATCAGAAAGTCAAAAGCACGAGCCTGAAGATCACTCTACCCAATGAGACAAGTGATACGAGCATAATCGAAAGAGATCAAAAGAGTCATCCAAATACAAAGCCTAATGCAAAAAAAGCAAAACCTTCGAACATTTTCACATTGAAAGGCAAAATATTAATCATGAGTAAGAAATATACATCTTTATACTTATTTCTAATGACCCGTAAAATTTCTATGTCTAAAATAATGCCCGAATAGGTCCCTGTGCTGTTATAACTGTAGAAATTCTTAAAACGGTCCTATTTTGAGTAAAAAGTATCCCGGAACATGAAAAATTAAATTTTCCAGAGATTGCGCGTTATGAGAAGTACTATGAAATCGCATAACAAGTTTGCGGACAACATAGTGGTCGCATACGTAGACAGTCTACTGTCCAATTTGAGGACAACTATGCGACCCGGAATGCGATCGCATTTTGGGTATGCGGACCGAATAGTTGTTGCATTCTTGCCCCATGGTTTTTGCGAGGGAGGTTATGCGACGCACTATGCGATCGCATAACAGGTATGCAGACCGCAAAGTGGTCAAATACCTTGGCAGTGTGGTTCCAATTTTGGCCCAGTTGAAGGCCAACTATGCGGCCAGGAATGCGGACCGCATAGTAAGAACGCGATCGCATTCCTGACCGCATTCCTGTGTCAGGATCCTATTTTCTAAATTTTAAACCCGACCCCTTGTTTTATAAAACACCCCTTCCCCTCATTTTTAACTAACTTCTGACCAAAAGTAGAGAGAGAAAAAGGGAGTTCTTGGCACAAATGAGGGAAATCAATTCAGGGATCCGGCTTTGGCACAATTGAGGGAAGAAATTTTGAATCACAAGACTTTAGCATTCTCAATGATGATGGTGTCCTCCGGTGTCAAGAAAGGTTATGTGTTCCCGATGTGGATGATCACCGGGAAAGGGTGATGGAAGAGGCTCATTATTCCAGGTATTCCATACACCCAGGTTCTACGAAAATGTATCATGATCTCAAGGAAATTTATTGGTTGAATGGTATGAAGAGGGGTGTGGTGGACTTTGCGGCTAAGTGTTCAAATTGTCAGCAAGTGAAGGCGGAGCATCAGAGGCCCGGTGGTTTGACGCAGCTTATGGAAATACCGATATGGAAATGGGAGATGATCAATATGGACTTTGTGATGGGGTTACCCCGCACTCCACGTAGGTTCGACTCAATTTGGGTGATAGTGGATTGACTCACGAAGTAGGTGCATTTCTTGCTAGTCAAGTCCACCGATACTACAGAACAGTACGCTCAGTTGTATATCAAAGAAATAATCAGGATCCATGGCACTCCATTATCTATTATCTCGGATTGAGGGTCCTACTCACAACTAACTTTTGGAAGAAATTTTAGCAAGGTTTGGGTACTCAGGTAAATCTCAGCACAACATTCCATCCAAAAACTGATGGGCAGGTAGAGCGGACTATTCAGATGCTTGAAGATATGTTGCAGGCTTGTGTATTACATTTCAAGGGTAGCTGGGATGATCACTTGCCGCTTATAGAATTTGTTTAAAATAATAGTTTCCATGCTAGTATTCAGATGGCCCCATTTGAGGCATTGTACAGAAGGAGATGTAGATCTCCGATCGGATGGTTTGAGGTTGGTGAGGCAGAATTGTTAGGACCAAACCATGTGCACCAAGCTATGGAAAAAGTTAAGAGTCATTCAGGAAAGGATGAAAACTGCTCAGAGTCGTCAAAAATCTTATGCGGACGTTCGTCGTAGAAAATTGGAATTCCAAGTAGATGACTGGGTATTCTTGAAGGTTTCTCCCATGAAGGAAGTAATGCGGTTTGGGAAGAAAGGGAAATTGAGCCCAAGGTATGTCGGGCCATATAGGATTGCTGAAAGGATAGGAAAGGTTGCTTATAGGCTGGATTTGCCCCCCTGAGATGTCATTAGTGCACCCGTGTTCCATGTGTCTATGTTGAAGGAAATGGTTGGAGATCCATCAGCCATCGTGCCAGTTGAGACTATTGAGGTTAATGAAGAATTATTGTATGAAGAGGTTCCGGTTGCTATTCTTGATAGACAAGTCCGTAGATTGAGGAACAAAGAAACTGCTTCATTTAAAGTGTTGTGGCAAAGTCAGCACGTTGAGGAATCCACGTGGGAAGCGGAAAATAAAATGAAAGAAAAATATCCCCATTTGTTTGAATAGGTCTAGTAGTGATCGTGCGAACTGTCATCTCTAAGCAAATTATATGTTATGTTCAGTTTTGTGCAAAAACACCCTATTTTCCTCTAATTGCTCTACTATTGTAACTTCTCAAGTTGTGCTATGATTGTGTATGTTATGGTTATCTGAGTAATGTGCAACCCCTTGGAGTAAATGAAATTATGTGAAGCTCGTGTGATGGTTAGATGAATAATTGAAGTGTATATTGGTAATGATTAATTGAAGTGTATATGACATGTTGAAGTAATTGAATTATATGGGACTTGTCGAGGTGACCAAATTATGTGCAAGGACATGAAATAACTAGTTATGTGTGGAATTGGTTATGAAACAGGTGTTTCGTTGGCTCTCTGGCAGGTACATAGGCCTAATTATAGAGGAAACTCTGGCAAAATTTTCAGAAAATATCGGAGTAAGAAAAAATTGGGGGTTAGTATATTGTGTTTTCAAAAACCAAATGACTTCCCGATCCTCATTCGAGGACGAATGATTTTAAGTGCGGGAGGATGTAAAGGCCCGTAAAATTTTTACGTCTAAAATAATGCCCGAATAGGTTCCTGTGCTTTTATAACTGTAGAAATTCTTAAAACGGTCCTATTTTGAGTAAAAAGTATCCCTAAGCTTGAAAATTAAATTTTCAAGAGATTGCGCGTTATGCGACGCACTATGCAGTCGCATAACAGGTATACGGACCGCATAGTGGTCGCATACCTGGACAGTCTAATTTCCAATTTGAGGACAACTATGCGACCCGAAATGCGATCACATTTTGGGTATGCGGACCATATAGTTGTCGCATTCTTGCCCCATGGTTTTTGCGAGGGAGGTTATGCGACGCACTATGTGATCACATAACAGGTATGCAGAAGGCATAATGGTCGCATAACTGGGCAGTGTGGTTCACATTTTGGCCTAGTTGAAGGCCAACTATGCGGCCAGGAATGCGGACCGCATAGCAGGAATGCAATCGCATTCCTGACCGCATTCCTGTACCGGGCTCCTATTTTCTAAATTTTAAACCCGACCCCTTGTTTTATAAAACATCCCTTCCCCTCTTTTTAACTAATTTCTGACAAAAAATAGAGAGAGAAGGTTTCAAACTCATCCAATTTGGTTTTCCAAAATCACTCAAGCCCGGATTAGCAAGTTATTGTCATCCTCTTCACTCAAAGAGGTAAGTCTTCACCCTAATTCCTCACTTTTCCCAGATTGTGTGTAAGAATAAAGCACACATAGGTTGGGTCTTGAAATTAAAAAGTGAAATAGGCCATGCATGTGGGACTAAGTTGTAGTGTGTGATATTAAAGCACCAATTTGGGTAATTCATGTTAAAATTTGGGTGAGGGAAGAAGAAATTGCCATTTTAAAACCTTGTAGTCTACTTCACATGTTAGGTGTTTTATGGAATTCCTAAGAGAGTTAATCCATGTGTAATCATCATAGTTATTAATCAATTTCCGCTATCTCGTTATAGATTGTGATTGCTAGAGGTGTTGGTGTACGGTATAACTTAAGGAAAAGCTCTTTGAGGTATGTATGGCTAACTTTAATCTTCGTAGAGTCACCTTGTTGGTGTCCAAACATTCGGTATGCGTTTCTTGCTGAGTATATGTGAATTGATTGCCCGGTTTTGTTGAGGTGTGAGATTGCATTCCTTGATTTGCCTTAGTCGATTATCGTGATAATTGAGATTGTGAAAGGTGACACCTATTTGATTTCTTTATCATGTGCAGGGTTCGCTAAATGCTTGAGTATGTTGATATGAAAGAATGTTGACAAACCCAAATGTGTAAATGCATCTAAGTGATAAGGGCTATGTAACAAATGATGAAAGGGAAATGTGAATTGATCTAATTGAACTAAATGACCATGGAAATATCGTATATGACTCATTGTCGGCAAGGTTATTGTGTCTTAAATTCATATGGATTGTTGGTTGTAACAAAATTATATTCTTGTTGATGAATACCTTTGTGGTAGAATTAATGGATGATAAAGACTATTGTTAACACATGAATTTTTGGGTGTTATGAAATTGTACTCTTGAGGATATGAAGCCCTGTGATTTAATTGTGGACTGTTATTGTTTGCTATGAAATGTGATGGTCTTGTGGGATCGGGTTGCACGCCGCAACACGAAGTAATAAGGGTGGAGAGGTAATAAGGGCGAAGGGTAATATTGTACGGTGGGATCGGGTTGCACGCTGCAACACGAAGTAATAAGGGTAGAGAGGTAACAAGGGTGGAGTGTAAAATGTAAGGTGGGATTGGGTTGCACGCCGCAACAAGAAATGTAAGGTGGGATGAGGTTGCACGCCGAAACACGAAGTAATAAGGATGGAGAGGTAATAAGGGCTGAAGTATGATTGTGTTGAAATTAGAATCTGTAAGGCTCTCAATTGTACTTGTTGCTATATCACTGTGCACTATGTGTTGGTTCCTTTAACTATTTTCTATCTGTGCGTTTCTTGATTTTACTTTGGGTAAAGTTTGCTCATACATGTTAGTACTATTCCACAGTACTAACGTCCCTTTTGCCGGGGGCGCTACATCTTTTATATGGATGTAGGTGGGTCCATAGCAGGTTTGCCGTTAGTGATGCCACCTCCTCATCTTTCAGTAAGTACTGGTGAGCGCCACTTCCTCCCGGGGCTGTGTGTAATTCATGCCATTTCTTTTGAGTCTATTTGGTATTGTAAGGTATAGCCGGGGCCTTGTTGCCGGCAAAGTATTGTATAAATTCCTAGTTCGTAGAGGCTCCGTAGACATGATGTGGGTATATATATATATATATATATATATATATATATATATATATATATATATA
>ML331514.1:0-49224 GCA_005239505.1 Nicotiana paniculata
CACTTGGGAAACACTTAAACTCGTCAAACTCGGACTTGGGCGACACTGGAGACCCCGGGCGTTCTAACGCCAGGGGGGCCTGGCGTTATGGCCCTAACGCCCCCTAATGCCAGGGGGCAGGCTTTATGGGGTAAACGCCCCCCTAACGCCAGGAGGGCCTGGATTTAGGGGGAAAACGCCCGTCTATCGCCCGGGCGTCTCCTTTTGCGTATTTTCGACGTATTTGCATCCCTTTAGCTCCGTTTCCATCTCCAATTCACCTACACATAAAATAAACTCCATTAAGCACATAACAAGTGTATTTTTATCATTATGGCGCATAAAATGTAAGGTATATCACATGTTAAACTATGCAATTTAGTCTCGCATCAGAAGGCATCATCGCTCTCTTCCTTGGCCCGCAGGTTCTCAACGGCCGTCGAGGACAAGACCGTGACATCGGTCCTAGGCTTCCGAGCCTTTGACCTTTTTGATTTTGGAGACTCCGCCGAGGCCTCCTTCATCATTTTCTTATCCTTGGTGGTCTTCGGGGCCTCTTCCTCACCAGGTGGGGGCGGCCTCATCAACACGCCTTCACCAAGGCCTGCACAAACATGTTATGTCAAAAAACATCACCATCAAAAGTTCTTACAAAGAATAAGAAAGCAACAGCAACAAGAGCATACCGTGGTTCTTTGCCTACCACCTTGTTTTAGCCAGCTCACGCAATACGTGTTTGTTGTATGGAAAGGCGGAGTTTAAACGTTTGATCCACCCCGGAAGGTCCTGAATCGTGTCGGGAAACCAAACAGTGGCTGCACAAATAGAAGAAAATCAATTGAAAGAGAAAGAGACGGCAAAGCATACACAATTCAGGGGTACTTACGTTTCATATTCCATTCCTCCGGGAATGGCATTCTGTCAGCAGGGATGATGTCCGAAGTTCTGATTCTAACAAATCGACTCATCTATCCCCGATCTCTGTCCTCGTCGATGCAAATGAGGAACGCCTTAGCGGATTGGTGATGCAGTTGAATTAGGCCTCCACAGAAGAGTCAAGGGTTGTACAATCTGAAAAAATGGTCGAGGGTGAAAATCATTCCCTCGACCATGTTGGTAATATGTCGAAACATATATACAATCCTCCAAAAAGAAGGATAGATCTGACCGAGTATCACTCGGTATTGATGGCAAAAATCAAGAATCATTGGGTCAATCGGTGGAGAAGAAGAATCTACGGGGCCTAAGTAAATGGGTATGTATACACTGAGAAAGACAACCCTATGCGTGACTATGCTTTCATTAGCTGTAGGGATTTCTACTCGGGCCGCCTCTCCCCAACGGCAGTCCAACTTTACCCTCTCAGTATCAGTTACTACACTTATATATCGAGACATGGGCTCACATCGACCCGGTGTAGAAGGGGTTTTTCAATTGTGAAGTCGGAGATGGTGTCGAAGGGGCCAGGGATGCATTGCTCGATGGTAGGAGGAGTTTTTGACTTGACCTTAGACGGGCGTGATGAAGAAGCGGCCCCATCCTTTTGTGGTACCGTTTTGGAAGTTTTGGCCATGATTATAATCGAGTTTTGAAGAATAAAGACAAAGAAACGTACACATGCAAAATATAAGAATGTAAAGCACTTAGTTAAAATTTGAAGGTTTGAAGAAGATGAAGAAGATGCAAAACTATGAAAAGGCAAGTGATTGGAGTATTTATAGAGGCCCTTTAGGCATGCTTGAAGCGGAAGGGTCGAACCTTTGACGGTTCATGAGCTTCTCGAAAATTGTGTTGACAGCGACCTCTGCGCAGCTTTGTATGTCACGTCATTTAATGCTCTGAAGGGACTGGCATCATAATAGGAGTGTCGAAGAGGCAAAAAGTCAAAACCGTTTCTTATCTCTTCATTATAAGAAACGCGGGTACTATCTGTATACGGTTAAAATCGGAAAGCCCGATTTTACAGTCATTACGGAACTTAGAAGGCTCGAAGGCTCGAGTTTTGACGTCGAGGGGTCATATCAAAGGTCCTCGACCTCGGGGCAGTACAAATCGAAGACCAACGTGGAAAGGCAGAAAAACCCCAAAAGGCACGTGGTTAAAGTTGGCAAAATACACGAAATAGTACAAGCCCGTACCGTGACATTAAATGACTGTACCAGCCATATCTCTTTGCATTAATTACACATGCAGTATGTTGGGATTCTCCCTCATATATAAAGGGAACCCTTGTCACTTTGTAACACGCATGATATTCAATACAAGAACAAGAACATCCTCTGCTCTAACGAAAACATTCTCTACAATTGCTTTATTGATTTATTGTTTTTCATTTATTGTGTTCTTGAGTTGTTATTCATTTATTACTTGTTATTAATCATACATAGGCCATTTTTTAGGCCTTCAGCTCTGTTATATTGTTCACATCCCTTGTCAAGCTCCTAAGCTCGACCTCGAGGCCTCTTTCGACCAACCTCGAGACCAGCCCCTCCACTGCTCGATTTGCTCGATCTCGTTACCTTTTGCTCTTATCTCATTTTATCACTTCTCACTTAGCATGTACTGCCTAAACAACTAGTATTAAAATAGATCACGTATTTTTAGGACCTCATCATCAAATATAATTGTAATTATCGATTTCAAGGTAAACAAAATACGAGTGAAGTTTGCTAGTCTAAAACTTCACACTTTAATAATGGAGATCAATCAATAAAGTAGAAGCATAAATTCTGTGTTTGTTATTCTTGCAGTCTCCAAATTATCTCTTTATTTATATTTATTCTCGAGTTGACAGAAAGAGATATATTCCTCGTTCAAGTTCCAATTCTATTATCTACGCACCTTATCATGTCCAAAGGTATCCTGCTCCAGCAATTTTAATTTGGACTCTATAAGACAAGAACTCTTGCTTCTGTTTTAGGCATATGTGTCCCATGATTACAATACATTAAACAAAAATTTGTCAATAAAGCAGTGATAGAGAGAACTAGAAGATGGATAGAGGAAAAAGAAGAGGTGAAGATTCAGAAGATGACGAATTTAAGGTTGAAGATGTTGAAGAAAGTTCCAACTCCAAGAAATTAGCGTCTAATTGGAAGAATCGTTTCAAGCTTTTGAGGAACTACTCTAGTCTTGACAGCAATAATGTTAGTGTTAGAAATGGAGATCAAGGGAGAGACAGTACAAGCAGGGGACGTACAGATCACTGCTATGGATTTCTTATTCATCCCGATAATTGGTCAGTCACTGTATTTCCTTAAGGTTATTATTATTATTTATATATAGAAAGGAAAAGGATTTAAAAGCATGTTCGGCCAAAATCAGCTTATTTTGAAAATTGATTTTCTCTAAAGTGCTTTTCAAAAGGGTTCTTTTGATAAATAAAAAACAGTTTTATTTTGACTAATTAATTTGAAAATAACTTTTGAATGGCAATTGATGTTTGGACAAACTTTTAAAGAGTGCTTCTAAGAGCTCATTTGGCCAAGCGGCCAAAAACTGCGTATTTTGAAAAGTACCTTTGTTCAAACGTGCTTTTTGAAAAGGATTTTTGCTAAATAGCAATTTGTGTTTGGCCATTTCTTTTGAATGGTACTTTTTGCAAGCTCGCTTTGTTTGGCCAATCTTTTAAAAAAAGCACTTTTAAGTATCAAATTACGAAAAAAGACAATAAAAGTTCAATTTGCGATCAGTATTATTTTGAAAAGAAAAATAATTATTTAAATATGTATTATAAAATAATTTAATGAAAATATAAAACATAAAGTAAAAAATCTAAATTAAATATTCTAATAATATAAGATATATTTATTCCAAATTCGATATTTGGTATTACTTATTGTTTACATGATAATTTAGATATTTCAAAATACATCATTCCATATAAATTTAAAATCTACTCCTAGGAATAGAAGAAAGACAATAAATATATGATTAAAATAAAAAAGGAGAAGAAATGTATAGTAGAAATAAAAAGAAAAAGGGAAAGGTAAATATTTAATTAATGAAGGATAATTTGGAAAATATAAACTTATCGTGCGATTATTTCTGTCTTGAATAAGTTAATTTTCAGTTTCTGCTTCTGCTTTTTGTAAGAAGCTAGCATTTGTAGTTTCTCTGCAAAAGCAGAAAACTGCTTCTGTTGCTACTCAGAAGTACATTTCATTTTGGCCAGCCACTTTGAATTTTTCAAAAAGTACTTTTTTGACAAAAAAAAGTACAAAGAAAAGTACTTTTGGCTGGGGGCGGATAAAATATGGTAGATGCGGATTCAATTGAACTCATAACTTATGACACGGAATAGAAATTTATGTGTAAAATTTATTAAAATTGCAAGAGTAATGAATATAAACCCATAACATTAAAAATATAATGGGTTTAATGTTAAAAATCTTAAAAGTTGAACTCATAGAGTTTAAATCCTGGATCCGCCTCTGCTTTTTGCCTCCCAGAAGCTTGGTCAAATAGACTCGTGTATTTTCTCCAAAGTACTTTTTAAAAAAGTGCTTGTGGCGGTTAGTTATTTTTTGCTACTTCTAAAAAATTACTCCTGTTTTTACTCAAAAATATATTTTTCCTTTTAAAAACTTAGTTAAACACCTTAATTTTGAAAGCCAAAAAGAAGCTTGACCAAACATGTTAGAAGTGACATTCACCAACATTATAATTTTTTTTATACTCTCAGGGGTCCTTTTGTTCAGTTGTGAGATAGATTGTGATATCCTATAGGTTGGGTTATCCGTTATTCCATAAGATTAGCTTTTTCATCTTCTAAATGAGATAACTAATAATAAAATTTATATCAATATTAACTATATTCATAATTAAACATGAAATAAATACAATCCCTAATTTTAACCTGAGATTAGTATCCTCATTCCGTGACCAAAGGACCCCTCAACATAGTTCAATTATCATTTTTATCTTTTATCAAATTATGTGAATAATTTTTAATAGCTAGCGCAGAAAACTTAAACTCACAAAAATAAGAAAATAATCAAAAGTCCGTTTGCCAACTGTTTATAATAAGCAATGGCCAAATTGGTATTTTGACATTTATAAAAAGAATCTTTTTCTTTCTCAACTTCCAATTTTGTTTGGCCAAATATTTTTTTTTTGGGCCAAAAGTACCATTGATATTTTGACATTTATAAAAAAATCTTTTTCTTTCTCAACTTCTAATTCTGTTTGACCAAGATTTTCTTTTTTGGGCCAAAAAAGCATTTTTGGCTCAAAAGTTGATGTGTTTGACTAAGCTTTTGAAGTAAAAATTGCACGGGACACTCTATTTGGTCGTCCCCATTTAACCTATACCTGCTTTTTTAAAAACTTTTAACTTATACCCACTTTTTAAATAACTCCAGCTCCCCTTTCCCTCGCTGAGCTGAAGTTCACCAGTTAAGCTAAAGTTCGCCAGTTATAAAGACAAAGCTTCAGCATACGGGGCTGAAGTTCCCCAGTTACAAAGACAAAACTTCAGCTCTAGAGCTGAAGTTTCCCAGTTACAAACTACCCAAGTTATAAAGACAACAACTTCAGCATACGGGGATGAGGTTCCCCAGTTACAAAGACAAAACTTCAGCTCTAGAGAACTTCAGCTCTAGAGCTAAAGTTTTGTCTTTGTAAACTGGGGAACTTCAGCCTCGTATGCTAAAGTTCCCCATTTACAAAAGACAATACTTCAGCTCTAGAGCTGAAGTTCCCCCAGTTACAACTTCAGCGCGTATGTTGAAGTTTTTGTCTTTATAACTGGGGAACTTCAGTCCCGTATGGTGAAGTTCCCCATTTACAAAGACAAAAACTTCAGAGCTGAAGTTCCCATTTACTAGAGCTGAAGTTCGCAAGCTACTTCAGACCCGACTACTAGAATGCTGAAGTTTTGCGTGATTGTCTTTGCTACTTCAGCCCTGCATGCTGAAGTTATGCACAAAACCGGGTACGGATATAATTTTTTTTACAAAACGCATATAAATTAAAACGTGGCACAAAAAGTGAGTACGAATGCAAAAGCCCCACTTTTGAAAGGAAAAAAAAAATTCTTTTGAACAGAAGCAGAATCAGTTTTTGAGAAGCAGAAAAAACAGCTTCAAAAACACTTTTGAGAAAAATACACTCAGAAGCAATTTTCAAACACTAATTACTACTCAAAAATACTTTTCAAATTAATTACCTTCAAAAATAAGTTGACCGTGGCGCCAAGATAACAATTAGTGACTACTATAAAGAGAATTTTTGAATGCAGGTGGTACCTGTTGTGGACTCAATTCATTCTGATATGGGCGATTTACTCCTCCTTCTTCACTCCCATGGAGTTTGGGTTTTTCAGAGGACTCCCCGAAAATCTGTTCCTACTGGACATTGCCGGC
Source organism: Nicotiana paniculata (assembly GCA_005239505.1). Lineage (NCBI taxonomy): Eukaryota > Viridiplantae > Streptophyta > Magnoliopsida > Solanales > Solanaceae > Nicotiana > Nicotiana paniculata. The sequence continues at coordinate 6,345 of ML331514.1, forward strand.
CAAATTGCTTTCCTCATCGACATCGTCGTTCTCTTTTTTGTTGCGTATCGAGACGCTCATTCTTACTGCATTGTCTACGACCGTAAACTCATTGCCCTTCGGTCTGTCCCTTTTTTAATTTACGCAATTCCAAGTAGTACTACTCATGCAACTTTTTCTCAATCATTTGTTTTTAATCACCGATTATGTATAGGTACTTGAAATCTCGTTTCCTGGTGGACTTGCTAGGTTGCTTCCCATGGGATGCTATATACAAGGTATGTTTAACCATGAAGAATCTCAGAATCGGACCTGAATAGAGCGGAATATTTTTGAGGAAGCCGATCCCAACTAATTCAGGATTGAGGCATACTTGATAGATTGATTTATATTATGGCTGTGTTGTTCAAGTTTTTGCAATTTAATACCAATGTGCTGCTCTAATGAAAAGACAAGGTTATATATGTAGCTATGTGCTTCCTAACTATCGTAATTCAATAGAGATATCCTTATTTGTGATACTCCGCCTCGAAAACGCCAAGTCATTATTGTTGTTGCCTTTTTGAAATGGAATAAACTTATAGCCTTGTTTCTTTCTGTTTCCAAGACAGATGAAGTGATGACGGACTAGTTTCTGTTTAAAACAATTTTCGTCCTTTATGTTGCCTTTGTATTATAATTTACTATTTAGGAAACTGAGAATTTAATTGTGGTGGCTAGAACATTCCTTACAGGACTGGTCGCAGTGGTAATTTGTAGTTTGAGGACTGTGTATCGACTAAATGTATGCAACTCTCCAATCATTTAGGAACTTGTGTGTTGGTCTTCTTGTTCTCATCTTTTCTCCTTTTGACAAAGTGTTATAATCCTCTCGATGTTGGCCTCTGATAGTCAACTTCCAGCCTTTGTTCGATGATTATCAACTAGGATCTATTATGACTTTGAAGCTTTTTTAAGAAACAAAATAAAAAAGGTTTTGCCAACCATGGTGGATGGGCACGCCTTTGCAACTTGACATTTATGCTATTGGTATGCATAAGTTGTGGAGTGTTATGTACTCTATTTAGTCAGTTGCCAATGCTGATAATAGCAAAGAAATTGGCATAAATGGCTAAATGAACTACTAAGCTGTTTTCTGTGATCAGGCTTGTGGGAGAAAGGAGCCAGTTAGATACCTCTTATGGATTAGGCTAAGCCGAGCCCTTAGAGTGAACGAGTTTTTTGAAAAGCTGGAGAAAGACATCCGTCTAAATTATCTGTTTACAAGGATTGTGAAGTTATTAGTTGTCGAAGTATACTGCACTCACACAGCTGCTTGTATTTTTTACTATCTGGCTACTACATTGCCTCCATGGGAGGAAGGTTACACGTGGATAGGAAGCCTGAAGATGGGTGACTATAGTTATGCACATTCCCGTGACATTGATCTTTGGACTCGCTATATCACATCTTTGTACTTTGCCATTGTCACCATGGCAACTGTTGGTAAGCTATTTCTTTTTACTGCAAAGTTCAAACTATATTAGCTTATTAGTTTTATCATTCTAGTTCCATCTATTCATTTATACAAATGTCTAAAACAACATTCATGTTTTACTCCCTTCTTTACTTCGGATCTTCGTACAAATCTTTTAGATTCATCTTAAACACAAGTGTGTCTTTTGAATTTTTATCACTTCTTTGCTTAGTGTTCCCCACTAGGTAAATCAGAAACAAGAGTTAGCAAGTAGCGTGGGAATAATGCAGTAAAATTTAGTGACTTTCAGTTTATTAGGAATTACAGTTGAGATTAATGATTTTTGGTTTAAATGATTGTAGTAATTTCTGTTAGCTAAGGGTATTAGTTACTTGATACAGAGGCTATAAATCACATGAAGCCATTCTTCAATAATTCCCTTCGGAATCAAATTCACATTTAGTTGGAGATATTGAAAATTCAGATGCAACAGGATATAGTTGTACTTCAATTGCTAAGAACTTTGAGTTATTAGCTCCTCCATAACCTACAAAATTAAATATATGAAAGTTGCAATTTTGAGTGATACTACAAGGATTTTAACTCTTTGAATATTCTGGCACTCGGCTCATCACCTTTGTATGATGTCCTAACATATTTAGCTGATCTCTCGGCGTTTCTGTTATATACAGCTCCAAGGTGGTGGTAGTGCTATTAGTTGAGAGACTTTGGAGTAGAAAGAGAGTGGATTCTAGAATTTCTAACATCACACTGTTCCTACCATGTCGTAATGCTAGAAACATCTCAGCAAAGGCAAGCCAAATTACTCTTCTGCAATAAAAATTATGTCTGCGAGATGTATACTGGAAGATATAATGGAAGTCCTCTTGTCCAAGCTGAAAATACAAGAAATCATTAGAAAGTAATCTCAGATAATTATAAGTTGAAAAGTATTATGAATTTGTGATGAACTGGAAAAGGTCTCCTTTCATTAAACATTTTATATCAAAAGCTAGAGCATACATTTCTGGGAAGTGGGAAGTTATCTGGCTGTGGTGTTATTGCGTATAGGTAAGTAATTCTACTTTATTCTTAGAGCAGCACGAATTTGGAAAGGTTACTTTTCTCAAAATCAGTATCTGGCATAATGCATTTATTCTTCTCTTATGCTGCAGGTTATGGAGAAATTCATGCAGTCAATACCAAGGAAATGATATTTGTAATGATTTATGTCTCTTTTGACATGATTCTTGGTGCATACCTACTTGGTAATATGGCAGCATTAATTGTAAAAGGATCCAAAACTGAAAAGTTCAGGGATAAAATGGCAGATCTTATAAAGTATATGAACAGAAACAGGCTGGGGAAGCGCATAAGCAAAGAGATCAAAGATCATGTCAGATTACAGTATGAGAGCCGGTATAATGAGTCTTCTGTTCTTCAGGATATTCCTGCTTCAATTCGAGCTAAGGTATTGCAAGAAGAATTTTATCTCTTTAGTCTTTACAATCTCCTGTTCTTTGCTCCCTGTGACCAGAGAAAAAGGAAAGATCAGGGAAAGGAACAGTAATAAGTATAAATATGAATGTTTGGTGTTGTATGCCATAGTAACGGATTCCTCTTGCAGATTTCGCAAAAGTTGTATGAGCCCTACATCAGAGGAGTCCCACTTTTCAGAGGTTGCTCGCATGAATTTATCAAACAGATTGTACGTTCGGTTAACCAGAAGGAAACGGGCTTATAATATTTACTTTCTTTATTTCTTTACAAAAGTGTGTCACCGGTTCACTTATTCTTGCATCTTTGAGGAATAAATGCAGAGACAAATGCTACTTTCTTTCTGCTTATTTCCCATTAAACAGCTTATTCTAATGTAACACAATCTTGCCTTTCCAAATGTGTGAGATCGCACGGGAGAAGAATCTTTTAATTAACAATGATACAATGAGCCATATATATCTAATACATATTCTTCTCCTACTACATATGAGACTAGGACATATTTTACTCCTACTACATATGAGACTAGGACATATTCTACTCCTACTACATATGGGACTAGGACATATTCTATTCCTACTACATATGGGACTAGGACTATTTACACATAACTATCTAACACTCCCTCTCAAGCCGGTGCATACAAATCATATGTACCGCATTTGTTACATATGTAACTAATACGAGTACCAGTAAGGGACTTGGTAAAAATATCTGCAAGCTGATTATTCGATATACTAGGTGTCTAGGCCACTAGACTCCCCCTAAGCAATAAAACAAGTTATTGTAGCTCGCTTGAACCCTTGTTGTGGCGGCGCATGGAGGCGTGTGAGGGACTTTCTGCCGGAGCGGTTGACTGGGGTTTTGTTGCCTGAATTCTCCGAACAAGATGGTAGTGTTTGGTTTTCGCACAACACTTACCGATGAGGAGATAACGCAAATCAATCTTGAGTCGTTAACCGAAAAGACGCACGGTGACTGACTTTTCTATTCTGATGGGACTAAGATTTCTGGGGTTTGGTCGCACAAGGGTTTCGGATCTGATGGTGGTACTGGTATATGCACAGTACCACTGTAGCAGTGATGAACTCTGGGAACAAGACGAAGTTGCTGGAAAATTGCACGGCGATGAGATCTTTCTTCCCGGATGTCGCTGGAATGACGCACAACGATAATTTTCTGAAGCTCTGATACCATGTGAGAATGCACGGGAGAAAAATCTATTAATTAACAATGTTACAATGAGCCCTATATATATAATACATATTCTTCTCCTACTACATATGGGACTAGGACATATTTTACTCCTACTACATATGGGACTAGGACATACTCTACTCCTACTACATATGGGACTAGGGCGTATTCTATTCCTACTACATATGGGACTAGGACTATTTACACATAACTATCTCACAGATAATATTGATCCTATATCCCAAGAACTCTTCAATCTGCTGATGCATTCATCATCATTCCCCNAAAAAATAACGGTTGTCTATGCCAGCTCATGCACACCTCGACTATTCCACCGGACTGATGCATTCTCCTTATATCAAGTTGTTTCCTGTTTTTTTCCCACAAAAGAATTCATCTTATATCACTGACAAAAAGAAATATCTTATATCAAGTACATTTGATCGTGATCGTAGAATAGTTATTTCCTTTAACATTGAAACAAAGATACAATAATATTTAGCTAGGTGACTAAAAATAAAAAGGCGCCTATTTTAGAACTCATTGTACATCTTTAAGGAAGCTATGCTATCCTAAGAGCTTTATATGATTTCTATTTGTAGCAATCGTGTGCTTGTTTCAAGATTTGACACTTGTCTGCTGCTTCCTTCCTTCAAAATATTACCGTATTCAAGAATTTTGTGCTTATTTTAAAATGACTACTCCAATTCTTATGATTCATGTTGACGTCAATAAGGATGTCCTGTTGTTTGCTATTATCCTACATCTGAAGCTGATATGCAGTAGTAGCGACAATGCAAAGTCTGTAGTAGTGAAGGGCGCCTCGCCAATTCTTCTCTTTTTGTAGGCAATCAAAGTGCATGAAGAATTTTTCCTTCCAGGGGAAGTGATTATGGAACAGGGTAGCATGGCAGATCAACTGTATTTTGTCTGTCATGGTAAAGTGGTATGGTTTCCATCTTTTGAATTCCATTGTCATACTACACGATATGCTAAGGGAAGATTGTTAAACCTAGGCAGAGAAATAAAATGGAAGCAGCAGTAGCTGTAGCAATTAGCTTTAACTTAGAAGCAGATACATTTTATTTACATGGATAGACACAATTGCTACAGAAGTAAAGTCCAACAAAGACAAAAATAAAGGAGAATACAAGAAGAAGGAAAAGGGAGAACAAAGAAATGGACAGCTGAAGAATTTTGGCATGGAAGTTTCTGTTCCCTCCTCCCCTACACCCTGAATATCATCATCTGCAGTAATGTTGAGAAAGTTCGTCTCAGTGGTAAAAAGTAGGCCTTTTTTTGTCTTTGATACTCGAGGAAGGTTGTGTACCTCATTATTGGCATTTCAAATTATAGAATATTTACAAGTTGGAAAATTCCGAGGCAAAGAAATTGGAAGAAAGGTAGATATGGAGATTGACAAAGAAGGTTGGCGTAGTCCCCTAGGATATAATGAAACCACATCCGTTTTGCATTTTTGTTCACACTCATCTTTATATATATATATATATATATATATATATATATAGAGAGAGAGAGAGAGAGAGAGAGAGAATTTCTTCCAGAATTGATATGTAAATGAAAAGTAATTTTTCAAAACAATGTAATTAGTAAGTTATACTCGAGGTGTTTCCACAAAGGCTTTCATGAGTTGTCAAAGAACTGAACAGGATCTCAATTGTAGACTGTTTGTTACAGCTTTTCCTTGTCCAAAAAAAAAAATTGTAGATTGTTTGTTCATAATTTGTATTGTCTACAGGAAGAAGTTAGAAAACCAGAAGAAAATGAAACTGAAGAATCTCTCCTGGATCTTCACACTTACAACTCTGTTGGTGAAATTTCTGTTCTTTGTAACATCCCAGTCCCTTATACAGTTCAAGTTTATGAGTTATCTAGACTGCTACGAATTGATAAACAAGCTCTGGTGGAGATTCTGGGGATATACTTCTCTGACGGGCGTGTGATCATCAATAATCTACTTGAGGTTCAATATCTTTTCATTTTTAATCTCTTATTGTCTTCCAAATTTCTGTTGATTTCTTTCAAATGCTATTTTAAACATTAAGCAACTAACTGGACCCAGGGGTTTGGAAAAAGTGGTAGTTTTTAAAAAAATGTCAGGTGATTCTAAAAGTTTCGAAAATACAGGAAGTGTTGTTTTTCATCTTATGTTCATGTGGAATTTCTCAGGGAAGAGAGTCAAGCCTTCGAAGCAAGATATTAGATTCAGACATAACATTGAATATTGCGAAACATGAATCTGAGCTCACGATGAGGTTGAACTGTGCAGCTCACGATGGAGATTTGTATCGACTAAGTCGTATAATTGGTGCAGGAGCAGACCCCAGCCGAACTGATTATGATGGAAGATCACCCCTGGTATCTATTTCTAGCTTTTGTAAACTGTGTTGAGAAAGATATATCTTTGCTTGGACTTATTATATCTTTCTTGGACTTTCCTATAATAATTTATAGTTATTTCTGTAAGCTACCAAATATCATTGTCAAGGTTACTTATAGAAACGGTATATCAAGGTTATATTCCATTATTCATTTTTATTGCTGCTTTAATTAGGCAACTGTTCTTATATTTGGATATTTTCAAAGCTATCATTTTTTGACTTCTTGCTTCAAAGAGGCGAGTAAAGTTTTTGTTTTCACTTGAGGCTATTGGATACGAGAAGTAGCTTGTTGCTAAGTAGCAGAAATAGATGAAAATCAGATGTATCCCCTTCCTTTTTTTTTCCTTTGTGGCTCATTTCATCATAGCTTAATGTGCATTGCGATCCATCTGGACCCCTTTCAAATAAGCCTTAATAAGCAAGATTTCACATTCAGCTGAATATATACAAGACTATGACATGGTAATGATGTGTGGCAAATGTAAATTAGAGTTATATTCTGCAAAAATATGTTAGTCTTAAGATGGATGATAAGTACACTATTTTTGCTATTTCTAAGGTATTATAAGAAGAAATGTCAGACCTTTGTTTTTCACAAAACCCCGAGATTTTTTAGGTACAATCATGGTTATCCTAGATGCTTGATTTACTTATTAATGAGTCATCATTTAGTAAAGCAACATACAAAATAATTGGCGAAAACCATTCTGGGCGTGGGGAGAAGCAGAGCAAAGACTTCAGTATTTTTTCTAACTCGAATACTTCCATTCCCTCCTGGCAATGCTACACAAGAAAGTAAAGACAATAAAATTGAGAATACATTATGGAGTACTTATTTTGTTTGGTGGTCTCAAGTATATGGAATCACAACAATAACAATGTCGTACTTAACATTAGAATGTAGGGTCATATCAGTGTTGTCAAAGGCGCGCTTAAAGCGAGCTTGAGCCCTGAAGCGAGACTCAAATATATTGAGAGCTTCACCTCGCTTAGCGGGCGCTTCAATGTTGTCATCAAAGCTCTAAGGCATACTTTTCCTTGCCAATGAACATAATCTTGAAGAGGCCACACGAAACAATTGATATTTCACTTTATTATAAATTTTCTTCAATTTCTTGGTCCGTAAGTTTGGTATTCATGCTTAAAGATATTAGTTTTGGATTACTCATACATATTTGTAATTTTTGTCCATTTGCGCCTTTCTTCCTTAAAGCCCACACTTTATTTACACTTTGTGCTTAAAGCCCTAACATACCTTAGAGTTTTTTTTGCGCTTTTCGCCTTTAATAACACTGGGTCATATATTTTTTTATGACCTTTCTATGACCAGAAATGAAAATTGGAAAGGCCTTGTCCATTTGGGACATCCTAAAGAGAATGGGGGTTCGGAGTGGGATTGAGGGAGCCATGGAGGAATTCCTGCTACTCACAGTAGTTGATCATAACCAATTACTATAAATTTCAGCATACACTTGACTTGAAAACTAGTTCAGAAAGCTGGTTTATCCACTCGTGTTTATTCTGCAAAGTCTAGTGGGAAATTATCACCCTTTGTTAACTGTTAAGTATCTCTGTCATTGTGTAACTTAATACAAATGGATAACATTTCTGATAAGGTAATCAGTATAGTTGATTGGTATTGTGAAAGAATCTGCGTATTCAATCCAAAACCTTAAGCAATGGATGGAGTAGCGCAGGAGCATCCAATCCAAAACCTTGAGCAATGGATGGAGTAGTGCAGGATCTTTATAAACCCTTTTTTAACCCCACACACTATCTGTATGGACAAATATAACACAACTTGTACTTTATATGTGCTGTGTCAAGCGCTATATAGATGAACATTTTCATTACTACTACGGAAATAGTTGATGACCTGACGTGCAGGGGCGGAGCTAGACTGTCGGGAACAGGTTCGGCCGAACGCAGTAGCTTTAGTTCGAACCTTGTATTTGTCTTTAAAAAATCTATTGAATATGTATAAATTATTAATATAGAACCCAGTAATTTAAAACAATAAGAATCCCGAACCCATAAGCTTGAAATCCTAGCTCCGCCTTTGTTGACGTGGTAATTGTATAATGTAGAACAGCCCCAAAATAAGGCTGAATCTAAATGCTTCTCAACTGTTGCTTATAATAGATCCACACAAAGTTTGGTACCTTTGTTGATACCTTTTCCTCTGCTAATCTAAAGTTGCTGATATGGTTTCATTCTTTTGTCAAAAAGTTAGTATGAGTACCATTTTTAGAGAATTCTGATGAAATCTTACATGTATGGTGTAAAACACAGCATCTAGCTGCATCCAAGGGACATGGAGATATTACCGTTTTCCTTATCCAAAGAGGAGTGGAGATTAATGCTAGAGGTAACCTCTTTTTTGTGTTTCATGTTTACCTGGTCCATCTCTAGAACTCTTCAATTTATTTTTATCGATGTTTAATTCTCTCCTCAAAAGAAATTCTCAAAAAAAACTTCTCTAAACAGATAAGTTTGGTTCCACTGCATTGCTTGAAGCGGTTAAGAATGGCCATGATCATGTGGCTTCTTTGCTTATGGAAGCAGGGGCACTACTAGGTATAGATAATGATGGGACTTGCCTTTGTGAGGCAGTCGCGAAAAGAGATCTGGATTATTTGAGAAGACTGTTGGACAACGGCATCAATCCTAATTCCAAAAATTATGACTTTCGAACACCACTTCACCTAGCTGCATCAGAAGGGCTGTTTCCAATTTCAGTGTTACTGTTAGAAGCTGGGGCTAGTGTCTTTGCAGTGGACAGGTACTTCTAGGAATTTAATTCACTTATGTAGTATGAGAAGAGATGCAGGTTAATTCCTAGTCTTGCCTGCACTCAATTGGGATCAAGTTTAATGAGTATGAGCACTGTGCTATTGTAAGTAAATGTGTCCTTTAAAAAGCATAAATATTCTGTAATTATAGTTTTTTTCATGACCACCAGGTGCCGAGCTACATTGCATGAAGGAGTTCAATTGAACCCCTTGTCAGAAAATTTATACTGCACAAACAAGAATTTATGTATAAATTGGTTCAGAGATTAGTTTAGGTCACAGATTTGAGTCCTAGGTGTCTCATTCTTATACTTTTTGAATCCCCTTGTTAGAGTTCCTGCTCTACCATTTATGGCCATCTGACGAGGAGACTTACAAGTGAAAGGTTTTAACAAGGCGTTCTGTGATAAATGCTGCTCTATTTTGTAAATTACCTCTCAACAATTGCGTGAATTACTTTTAGCCTTTTGATTTACTTTTCTTCATCGTGTCATGACTTTCAAAGACATTTTCTTTAGATACGATGTCTATTACCTTGACTAGTATACTCTAGTATAACCTGCCTCTTGATAACTCAAAATTGTATGTATTTGCAGGTGGGGAAGAACTCCACTTGATGAAGCTCGAGTAGGTGGAAACAAGAATCTTATTAAGCTACTGGAAGATGCACAGGGTAGTCAATTGTCAGAATTTTCTACAAGCTTGGGCAAAAAAGGTAACGTTAAATCTGAAAATGTCCTCTCTATAATAAATGAGTCCTAGCAGAAATTAGGTCGATATAGACTTTGTGGCAAAACGAAGTCCTTTTCAATAAAATCTTTTCTCAAGAACTTCCACACCAATGAACAATGGAGCACCATTGAGAAACACATCTACTAGATCAAACCATTTTAAACATAAGAGTATCAGATTAGTTCCTAACATAGCAGACTAAAGGTATGAAAATGTGTATAGATTACTAAAACAGAACAGCGGAATTAGAGAATTCGAGTACCAACTACCAGAATTAAGTTAGTTTCTTTGAAATGGATATTAGATTCCTCGAGCTGCGTTTTTCAATAAGAAGATTTCAATGAGGTACAAGAATATATCGATCAGTTTTGATTGGCAACTCAGAAATTAATAACAAGCCTTCAGATGATGGGTGTAAATCAATTTAGAAAATCATACTCCTATTAAATAGCTTTCCTATCTTTAAACCCAAGATGCTGCTAGCTCCAAGTTTGAACAAAGAATAGCCTTTTTTTGGCTATTTAGGTGCAAAAACAAAGAGCATTGGACGGAGAACATTAATCCACTATTTGAACGTCTCCTTGATAAGGAATTCTAGCTTGTATGATCTGTTCTCTGACATTATGTGTTTAATGTGGGTGCAAGTGTTTAATTATTCTTCTTCTCTCTCAACAATAACCTGAGCTAACGAATATTTATTGGCATGATAGATGAAGGGCAGCGGGTTAGATGCACAGTGTTCGCTTCAGACCCCAGGGATCTCAAAGAGGAGAGAAGAAGAGTAGTTCTATGGGTACCACAAAGCCTTGATGAGCTCATTAACACTGCTAAGGCGCAGTTAAGAGTTTCATCAGCAAATTGTGTAGTCTCAGAAGATAGAGCCAAGATCCTGGACACAGACATGATATCTGATGGGCAAAAACTGTTTTTAGTTAGGGAAAGCACACTAAGTCTCTAAGATATTACTCAACATATATATTGTAATTTCCTGGGGGGCTCTTAGAGGAAGAATAAAAACTAACATAGTAATAATATGTAATAACTGAATAGATTATACAATATTGAAACCTAATGCTGGAGCTTTCCCGTATCACCATCACTATAAGCTTCATCCCTGTGATTAAAAGCAGCATGAGAAGCAGTTGGGTTGTTGAGAGCGCATGGTAATCATCTCATCTCAGTTCTCATGTATATATTTGCTCATCAATTGTGGTTAAACTCGAATTTGGGATCTCTACATTATTATATTAAATTGTGTGACCACCCGAGTAAAAGTTTAAACGGTCAAGAATGAACACATGTATTCTATACAAAACTTATTTTAGGTGTTTTTGAGTATATAAAGGTTCACAAGTAATGTCTTTGTTTAATATCAATCGTAAGTGAATTAGCATATAAGCCGTGGATACACGTGGACCATTGTTTCAAATTCAGATTTTACATACACAGACATACAAAACTTAAAAAATGGTTTAGAAATATACAACAATCCGCACCTTATTTAACAACGTGACGGCGAAGAAAAGAGGGGGGGGGGNGGAATCAGATATAGCCTAATTTACAAATGTTAACTGAAAGTTAGTCACAATTTTAAAAGTAATCAGAATTTAATCTCTTTTTATGTAAAAATAAAATTTGAACAAAAACACCTTTAAAAATCCGGAAAAATTCCAACATAATATACTGAAGTTCAAGTTTTTTTACATATGAGATTCCAACATAATGTATTGGAGTTCCAACATAATATGCTGGAAATTTATACAGAGAAGCTTTATAATTTAACATAAAACTTTTCGTGTTTCAGGTAGGTATTTTTGGTAGTGATTATACTTTACAAATGCTGACTATATTTCAATTACTACTCCGAAAACTGGCTAGTCTGCTATCTATTTCGGGTCAAAGTTGGACAACCCTGGGCCGAAAGTTGGGCCAAATCCAAATGAAAGCATTCTCGTTGGGCCTTTGCTGCTCGAGTTAAAGATGAAAAGCCAGCCATCAACACGTTATCCACCAGTAGGAAAGAAAGAAGATCAGAAAGGATGATGAGCCTCTCCATTGCCACTCCTTCAAGTGTCACTTTTACTTCCAAAATAAACCTCTCGAAATCTTCATTTAATGGAATTCGAATTGCTCAATTCTGTCCGGTTAATCATGCTCGAACCATGACTTCTTCGTCAATGGGATTGGTGGTGAAGATGGCGAAGAGGGAAGAGGAATTGAAGGAAATAAGAACCAAAACTACAGAGGAGCTTCAGGAAGAGATTGTTGACCTTAAAGGAGAGCTCTTCATGCTTCGTCTTCAACGATCTGCTCGTAATGAGTTTAAGTCTAGCGAGTTCCTTCGCATGCGCAAACGAGTACTCTTCTGTCTCTCTTTTCTGAATTTACTGTATTTTTTTTATTAATTTTGATGTCACATTATTAGCATTAGTTCATTCTGGTACATGTTTGAGTGAAATTTGGAGTAAAGTTTGGATAAAACAATGCTAGAATTTTGGTACACTCTGTACTGAAGCGAGAATCCTTGTGATGTTTGAAGAGTTTCATGGACATGGTAAATTCATGCTTAACTATTTTCCAATAGGAGCAATTTGACCAGCCCAGCTTAAGAGATCCCGATGCTGTTTGAAAAAGTTTTTTTAATTCTCATGTCAACTGTCTTGTATTTTCTTCCTAATTTGGAGTTCACTGTGTGCCAATTATTCAATCTTGTGTTCGCAAGAGTATTAATTTCAGCATAACACCCCTTAAGTCCTGAGATTACTAAGTTACCTTTCGAGAAGTCAGCCATTTCTTTGCGGTGGGGATTATACAATGTTGCAGTCATTTCTAAAATTCTACTCATAATGAGTAGATGGAAATCGCCTCCCTATACACGAAGATTAACATCGCTGCTGATTGGGAATAAATGTGCTTCTGTTTCATAAAAAATTGGGTGCTTTTCTCGTTGGACTCTTGCAGTTATGAGTGGCCTTACCTTTTTTGTTCCAGAACCAAAATAATGGCTGCTGAGTCTTCCATCCTTTTCCCCTGTTTTTTCGTTTTTATACTTCATCTGATGTGCCTGGATTCTTTTTTGCCTTTTCTTTTTTGAGGAGCGGAGGGGATTATGATCTGAATTCTGAAATGAGTACTGATATCATCAAGTTCTTGAATACATCTGGTAGCATTACCAATCTTAATCTTTCACTTGTCACATCCATGAGCAATCTGCTTTATGTTACTTCCCTTTCCTGAATTTTCGGTCATGTTCATTTTCTATTGCCTTGAATTTTGGTAGTTACAGTACCTTTTTCTCATGTTTAACTTCTCAATCTGATTTAGTTTTGCTTCACTTTCTTGTCTGGCTTTCATGATCTGTTAGATTGCTCGGATGCTTACTGTTAAACGGGAGCGTGAGTTGGAAGAAGGAATTAACAAAAGGATATCTAGGAAGCTTGATCGGAAATGGAAGAAAAGCATTGTTCCTAGACCACCTCCTTCTTTGAAGAAATTGCAAGAGGAAGAGGCAGCTGCAGAAGCTAAGGAATCTGCTTGATTTTAAAACATTTTAATTGGTAACTGATTCATTTTCATCTCTCCCGTCTTCTCTAATTTGGTGTTTCCTTAGGCTAGAATGTATAACTTCTGTAATTCTTTTTAGTTCTCTCTTTTTTTGTATCAGACCATTTATTTTGAAGATAATCATTCTTAGCATGTATTTTTCAATCCTCGAGTATGGTGCCATTTTTGTCCCACTTAAAATTGTGCCAGAATATAAATCCTTTTTTTATTTGATGGAGTAACTAATGTCTTGAAGACTAGATTGCTCGGATGCTTACTGTAATTTCCTTATGCACAAAGTTGCTAAAGAAAAGATTACTTTGTTAAAGAGATCAGCTAGTTCCTGCAGATGCAGATATGCATCCTGCAATGAATAGATATTTAGCAGAAGTTTTCAGTGTCGGCGGTGATACACATTGAGAAGGGAACTTTAGTTACCTAGTGTGTCATCTTCGAATCACTTTGGAATTATCCAGTCAGAATTTGCTCTAGTAAACTTTTTGTTGGGTTATTGGTCATGGTCACAGGGAGGTTAAAAGCCTAGCAAGCTCTTGACCATAGTGCAGAATGACATAAGCATTTAATAGCTCATTTGACATAACGAGTATCGGTGGTGATTCATTTTCCCTTTTTTGCTGCATAGGATGACTAGGAAGGCAACATTGCCCAATACTCATTTTCTAACTTTGAATTGCTTATTTATAGATAAGCTAATGACTGGTGGCTTCCTCCTACGTTGAACAGCTCAGTTTACCCGAACAGAATATATTGCATGGGAATCAACCTTCAGACTGCACACTCTAGTGATGGACATCAAAATAGTCTAATCTCAAGAGGTGCATTTAAGCTAACACCTCTATACAATTATATACCCATTTTTGGTTTCTGTGGGACCAAGTTATGTCCTTTGTGTGGTTCAGGAATGTTTGATGGCTTTTTTATTTTCTTTAAGCAATGGACACCAAGAAGACATGCAAATTATAACCTATTAGTTTGTTTCTCCTTGGTATCCTAAATATTGTGGTGATTCACAGTCCCCTACTTTCTCCTCCAATGAGAATGTAGGCTACGATAGCCCTACATCTTTGGTTATTAAAAAACGATAGCCCTACATCTCTATGATCATTTACCTCTCTTTTGGCCGCTATCCCAGAGTGCCCATGCTTTTGACACTCTGGCAGCTGAGTTGGCTGAATTTACTACCATGCCCATGCTTCTCTTTAATGCCGATATCCATAAACTAATCGCTGAAATGTGTAAAATCATTTAATGCCATGCGGAGCATAGTGGTGTTTGCTGGGATACTGACAACCTCTTCACATAGAAGCATGAATTTAATGATGTCTATCCTTATTAAGTTAAATCTTCTACTGAAACTCCAGACGCCTAAATAAGGCGTTGGGAGTTGGTAGGTTAGGGCCATCTTAAAAAAGCAAGGTGGTAGACCTTTCACATTGGCACATTCCCCAAGTTCTTGTTATTACACCTGATTGTGAATATTGAACAAGAAACCTCAATAATCAAGTATTCAATCATAGCATTTATCAAGATGTAAACTTTCTTGTGTATTGCTTTTTTGAGATCATGGCTCATGATTATGACAAGTAATATAGCAGAAGAATGGAGATTCCAAGCATCTAAAACACAAAGTAGTGTGGTAGTTTACCAAGATACTATGTTAACCAGAAGTTGTCCTGTTTTACATTTACTGATAGAACACGTTGGAAATGTAAAAGATATGAAAAACTTTTAGTTCTGCGACAAGTCACCAAAAATGCTTCCCAGAGTTGAAGATCCTTCATTCCCATCACTGTTGTTACCACCACCTATGATCCCCTGCATGATAGTTTGACCAACCTGCTGAGCTGCACCTTCCGCAAGTCCTTGAACTGCAGCATTCATCAAATCATTGTTTGTCCCTGGAGACAGCATGTATTGGTTAGGCCTCACCTGTCCTTGAGTTCGAGGAGGTTGCAAGGATTGGTGCTGGGGGATTGAACCTGTACTTGCACTATGGAATAACGTGTTTGGCCTCGTTTGGCCTGTACCCAGACTAACCTGCATGTTCTGATTTTGCAAAACATGTCCGGTAAATATGGGAGTCTGCGGGGACTGATTGCCAGTTGCACCAGTACTTGCACTGTGCATAAACTGGTTTGGCCTCATCTGTGCAGCTATAGGAGCCTGCTGGAACTGGTTATGTGAACTAGTCGCCCCAGGGAATGAGTGGTGGTGCTGGAGGATGGTTGGCCCTTGAACTGCCGATATAGAAGCAGAAGTTGAACAATCCAAATGAACATCAAAGTCGCAACTGCTGCATCTATAAAGCCACTGCTTGACTCCAATCTTGTGGCACACATCGCAAGAGAAGCCTTTGGCATCAGCGTAAGGATTTTTGAAGGTAAGTTCCAGCTGGCATTGATGCAATTGGTGTGTAATCTTGAGGGGTCTTGATGCACAGATCACATGGAGATCATATTCACAGTCACTGCAATGGTAGCTGAAGCCATCTCCGCGGTGGTTGCAGGCATCACAGTTGAAAAGGCCACCGGGGTATTTGGATGTCGGGAGGAGAGCTAGAGGATGGTTAGAATGTGAGGGGTGGCTTATCTGCTCTGGGAACTGAGTGCAGCTTAAATGGAGAGTGAAGTTGCACGGTTTGCACGTGTACATTTGGGCTAATGGTGGGAGTTTGCATCCTGAACAAGGTGTAGGATTCTGGAGTTGGGTGCATAACTCTAATTCATGTGGATGACTGAAGTGCTTGAGGCTTAGATTTGGATCACTGTTCAACTTCAACCTCCCCATCACCCTGTTGCCTCTTTTCCTGTGTTCTCCTCTTCTCTTATCTTCTCTTTATTAGTTATCTTGTTAGTGATGCAACTTGTTATTAATGCAATGAGATGGAGGTGTTGAGGGGATGAATGAGAAGCAAAAGACAGAAGATAAGCTTGTTGACCTTTGGAAGTCAACGTCCAACACGGTTCTTTCACTGATTTAGATGTGTAGTGATGCAAACTGCATTGAATGTTTTCTTCTTTGACTAATTCTTTAGCCTGGTTTACTTTAATTTCAGTGTGCCAAGGATGGTGGGATGTTCTTTAATTTCTCGGCCAACAAGATGATCACTGAAAAAGTTTACTAGTGACGTAATTATTAAGTTAGGCGCCTTACTTTGATGCAACCCCTCGTATGACCAAACATAAGCAGCATTCCATTAAGACGCTACATATATAGTTAATTTTTCAAAGGAATCTGTCCATTTACAACTTTAGACATGAATTTAAAACACATCTTTAGGAGATAAAAGCAGTTGCTACACTTGATCAACCGCTTTACCTCTTGGTGAACCGTGTGCAACTAGTCCTTTGTTTTTTTTGGTTTCCCATGAGGTGTCCAGTACCCGTATTGTATTTTGATTATATTCGGATTCGGATTCGCATTGCGTAAGGTCCATTTAAGGAGGAAGCACTCCCTAACAAAGTTTTTTTCCATACTTAGGACTCGAGAACCCGAAACCTCTTATTATAGATGAAGGAATCTTATCCATCCTACCACAATCCATGTTGGTCTTTGTTTTATCTCTTGGTTAATCGTAAGTCATTAGTCTTAGAATTTTTCTTATATATATATACACAAAATAAATAAGCAGATGATACAAATTTGATTAAATAACCTCATTTAATGTGCTCAAGTAAAGAACACACTAATCTTTAAAAAAAAGTTGTTGACTCTAAGCTTCAAAATTTGGATAGAAATTTTCTCTTATTCACAAATCGCAAGTAGAAGTTGTGAATTATTACGCCTATATATTTTGTAACTATTTTGAGTCTTGGACGTAAAAACCAAGGCTACTTCATTAAAAGTGGCTCGAAGTTGAGACAACGTTTCCTATTTTAACTAGGATCAAAGCTTGTACTACGCGGAAAAATACACACACAAAAAAAATGAAATGAAAATATGGTTAGGAAAATGCAAAGAATTGAGGAAATGGACAGCAACAAATATTCTCTAAAATAAAAGAGTCAGATTTCTAGCATTTTATTTTGTTGTTGTGTTAAAAAGAAATTGCCGGTGGAAAATATTCCAACTACTCGGTCTATTTTTGGCGTGGTTATTAAATTCTAGCCTACTTTATTTAAGGGAAATTACAAATGACTCCAAAAATACTGACACAATGAGGAGGATAGTTTGGTAATTGTACACTGACACTGCCAAGCGTCAATCTGAATTGAGGTGAGAAGAAGCATCTTCAACCTTGGCAATTAAGAAATAGCACCACAAAATCAAAGAAGAAGAATACTAAGATCCAGAGAAATGGCGTTGCAGTGGATGATACTGACGTACGTGGTGGCGGTAGAGGCTGCCGTAGCAATCCTCCTGACATTGCCCTCTCCAAAAGCAATCAAATCTCGTATCGTTTCATTAATTTCGCTCACCCTTCAACCTTCACTTTTCATCGTCCCCTTCGCCGGTTTTCAGCTCCTCGGTACATATAATTAATACTCTTTTTCTCTTTTATTTTTTTCCAATTGAATCTTATCAGTAATCTGCCAATTATCACTGGACTTAGGGTTTTGAGCTTTTTTCTCTTCACTTCTTTTGTTTGGTGTTTTTCTTTTGTTAGATATATATTGGAAAAATGAGCATCGGTTGATGTGCACGGGGGAGATCTGCACTGCTGCCGAGAGAGACCGCTACGAGAAATCCGTAATTTCTCTCTTTCTTTCCTTTTTTTCTTTCCGTAAAACTTTCAAACCCTTTTTTGCTGACTTTTACAGGTTGCCTATATATGTAACTGAAGTTGTGAATTATTACGCCTAGTAGATTGGATTTTAGCAATTAATTAACGAGCTAATTGCAGTTGTGTCATAAAATTTTGTAAGCAGCGTGATACCTCATTAATTTAAAAATCCATAAAACTTGAAGGGGGATGAGTACCATATTTTGAGATTTAAACATTGAGGAGATCTCAATTTATGATTTTCGAAAAAACCATAGGAGATTGCATCCAAATGTGATAGGAAATGATATTCGAATCTCTTCACCTTATCGAAACAGTCATCACAGCATTCTTCCCCAAACAGGTGGAACACACAATCTAATACCAATATTTAATTCGGAAAAAGTACATTTTACCCAAGGGAAGGTAGTTAAAGCCAACGGAAATTGAGTAGCGCAAGAATGCATCTCTCCGAGAGAGAGAATCCGCCACCAAACGGCTAAACTCATACCGATTTTCTTCTAGTGTGAGTATGACTCGTTACTAATGTCTTTTGTTTCAAGGGAACATCCTGAACTTAGAAGGAAATAGAACCAACTGTAATTTAGTTTAAATTCTATTTGCTTTGTTAGTCACCTTTTGTCCGTAATTTGAAGAACATAATTAGAGAATGTTGTTTGATGTAAAAGGAAAAAAATGAAATGATGGTATGGCTTATTCGAGCTTGGTTACAGCGTTTTTCCTGGTTTAGAACAATCTTGATCAAGTTCTTAAAAATGAAGATGGCAATGTATTTCTCTGTTTTGAATGAAAAATAGACCTGATCAAGACAGTTTTGCTTGGTATATTTTAGCTCTAGTAAGATTGTGGCTTTCTTCTAATGGGTAACTAGTGATTAGACATATCAACAACAACAACATACCCAGTATAATCCCACAGGCTACCTAGAGAGGTTGTTCCGATAGACCCTCGGAAAAAGTTAATTGAATCTAGTTAAATGTGGAGTGATTAGACACTCCTAGTTAAATGTTTTCAATTTAATGGTGGAAAACATTTTGAGATTCCTTACGTGAACTGCTTTGTTTTAGAAATCACCGTCAGTATTGCATGGTTGTGCTATTTAGAGACTCATGTCTTTTCGAATTATATTTTGGTATTAGATTGTGTGATCCACTCATCCACATGTTTGGGGAAGCATGCTGTGATGACTGTTTCACTTCTTTTATTTCGATAAAGTAAAGAGATTCGGTGTCATTCTTATCAATATGATTTGCAAATTGCTGTTATTTGTGTTGCTTTACACTCCTTTTCGTTTTACTCTTACACTTTAGTTTCCATTCATGGAATCAATAGATTATTCCTACATGGCCCAGTTTCACTTCGATCGACTTCCGTTTAATTTTTCTAGAGTTGGATAGAGAAATATATAACTATGCTGACATTTCTTGATAACCCATGTTTCTTGGACTTGGATATGTTTAGAAATTGGTTTTTCTTGAGGTGTCTATTTGGCAAGCTCTTTAGATTCAAAAAAATAGAAAAAGTTACACATGAAGAAGCCAATGGGATTCAACCTAATGTATATACATAAAAAATTGACCTTATGTACACATTTTAATTTTCAGTCTAGCTCCGCTCCTGCCACAAAGCATTCATCACATGTGCAGTGATATGCTGAATTAGGTTACTGTGAAAAAAGAAAAATTTTGGCAGTTTCCATTAAGTGACATCTGTATAATAGGTGGTTGCATAAAAAGGAAAGCAACTTAGGGAGTGTCAAAAGCAACTTAGGAGTTTCTTCTTCATGATTTTCACATGAGCTAATTAGTGTTGTACATGGAACAGGAGTAATGTGTGCGCAATCAACTGATGAAAATTTTCTCTAATCGGGAAAGGGAGTTCCATGGCTTTAAAAAATAGAAAACTATGCTAACTGCTGACAAATTGAACGAAATGAGGGGGAGAAACCATAATTTGTTGTCCTTGTTCCTTTCCATTAATGGAAGTATTTGAACTTTTCATCAACATGTAAATGCATCTAGGCGTAATGAAACCTTAAACTTAAAGGCCGATGAAACACTTTGTTTGAAAGGATGTCTTTTACCTTTTTTACTGCTTAATTCTCATGTTGGAATTTCTAGTGTATGAGTGTGGACCAATAAGGAAACACTGCAGAAGTTAATCAGTAGTGTTTAAACTAGTTCTTTATGATCACTGCCTGATTGATAAGGGTTCCAATAGTGTTCTTTCCTCGTATTGCATAGGTCTGTTTTTCACATGATCTCAGGAATTCATATAGAGAAAGAATAGCTGGAAAAAAGCATTTGTCACAATGCTATATTGCACATGCTTTTTCTGAAATGCACTGCTTAGTGTTTACCTTTCACCTTTGTTCCTGTCTTGTCTGCTTTCTTATTCTTAGGGGAAGACTCCCGCACAAACATTAACTGAATGGTTATTCGAAGGATGAATTAAAATTATTGTTTCAGAGGCAGCTTCTCTTATTTTCTTCAATTGGGTAAATACATTGGGGTTGTGTGTGGATCATGGTGAGACTAAATTACTTGATAACTTCTATAAGCATGAAGAGCCTACCAACTTATTACTGTTTGGCTTCACTTTTTATTTTATCTATCTGGAATCCATGGATCAAATGCATTTGATATGCTTTGGTGGATCTGAGTCCAAAGATTGAGTTAGTCCTAGCAATATAACCTTCCTGATCCTACAATATATAATGTTCAGATATATATGAGAAACCACAACCTACGGAATGTAATTTTAAGTGTTTCCTGTTGCTCTCGTAGCTAGTATTCCAAGTATCCCTTGCAACAAATAGCTTGAACATCCTGACATAACATATGAAGCATGAGTTCCACTTGCCCCCTTATGTTTGACGATACAGTAGCTGAAAGACTACTATGACTGCATCCATTGCTGTGTTCTGTCTGTATAACTTCTTCGATCTCCCCTCCTTTTGTGCAGATTTACAAGGCTCAAAGAAATGCTATTCTGTGTCTGGCAGCATGCCTTCTCTACTGGTATATATGCAAAATCCTTTGCGACCTTGTATTTTGATACTAATTTGGGCTTTGTATTATTCAGTTCATAAACAAAGTGTTTTTGTGGGTATAGGTGTATCTATCGTGTCTGCAAGTACTATAAAGAGATTCAGAGCGTTGAGGAGGTGGAAAAGAGACTCAAGGACGAATAGAATTTTCGTGGCTACCGCACTTCCACTGCTATTTGAGATCTAGTTGTAGCTGAACCGGTGCCTAGTGACCTTTTTAAGGCTTTGTAATGTGATATGAATTTTGTGTGCGCTTTGTTACTGCCATCTTATGGCACGCATTTGTTAGGTTTCTATGTCTTCCTCCTCTAGGTTGTTCCTTTTCAAGTTTATCTTCTCGGGTAACCTGTATAATTTTAATGAAATAAGCAGTGATAATGGGTATCTTGTAAGTACATTTTAATTATATGAAAATAATAACTTGAAAATCTCTCATAATATACATTTTAAATCATTTATCTATTCAAATAACATTAATTGTAAAATGAATCTTTAAATATCTTTTTTTTTGTTGTAAATTTGACACTCATACGCACTTTTGGATTGATAGGCCAAACGCAAACGCAAACTTATGCTTCTGCCTTACCAAGAAAAGCACATTTGAAATTATTTGGTCAAACACAAACTATCACGAATTGAGAGTACTTCTGAATCTCTATTTGCGAGAAGTACTTTTTAAAATGAGCAAATCTTGTAAGCTTGACCAACCAGGCACAGAGCTGCAGCAAGCATGAAGTCAGAGCAACACAATGGGAGATGAGCATTCTTCATTAGAATCAAATAGCTCTTTCATATACAGTAAAAGAGAAAGTCCAAAGCCTGCTCTAAATTTTTACAAGCTATAAGGATCAAAACATCCTTCATTTCAGTTACAAACTGATTCATTGAATCTGCCAGATCTTTCCAGCCATGAAATCAGTGAATGTCTCGATCGTTAAACAAAAGCTATTCTCCCTTCCAATAGGTAATTTGTGAATGATGGTGTTTAGCTACTAAAAAGACACAAGGGCTGCATATCTAGAAGACAGGAAGACCTCTAAAAGTCCTTGTGTCCTCCGCTAACTTAACGGAGCTTTTGCACACCAAGTTGGAAGCTGATATCTCATTCTACCTGCACAAGGGAGCAAAATAATTCTAGCTGGCATTCAAGGAGTAAAATCAGTTTCCGTACTGGAGAATGAATCATCCTCAGCGTTACAATACATCTTTTCCTTCTCTTCGTTCCACATTAGAACTTCTCGTACATACCTAAATGCTTCATCAACAGATGTACTTTGAAGAGCCCTAGTTGGCCAAACAAAAAGCTTTTTGCCAGTGATTGAAGCATAGAGCTGCTTGAACTTGACAGCAACATAATAATATGCTTGATTTGCCAAGGCTTGATTGTTTTGTCTCTGTCTCAAAGGTCTAAAGTCATGAAACCAATCACAGACTGTCAAAGGAACTTGGTTGATTTTGTTTTCAAAGATATCATATTTATTTAGGAGGAGCACAAAAGAGGCTTCCTCGAAACTAGTATGTCTAACTAAACTCTCAAATACATTTCTGCTTGCCAACATTTTATTTTCTGAGGTACCATCACCTTGGGTCCATACCAGGTCATAGTCACTCAAGGCCACACAAAAGATTACCACTTTGACATCTTCAAACATTTCAAGCCATTTGCCACTATCATGGACTCCCTTAGAACTGATACGGATCAATTGATACCTGAAGGAAGACAAACAGAAGAAAACGGATGGTCACTGAGGGGCAGGCAATAAATTCACTTTATCAAACTAATATTAGCTATGCAAAAAGAGTTACTTGGTCCAAGGAGGTTCGCTTTCTAAGTCCTCGTCATAGATCTCAGACATAGGGCTGTGATCATCGAATGAGAATTCAAGAGAAGCAAGTCCATTGCTAGGAGTCACCCCTTCAGCATATAAAATGTCCTTTTCTGAAGGTTCGTACTCATTACTAGATATCTCGATGGCCTGGCAAAAGTAAGATCGCATATTGGCTGGCAGATGCAAGCTAAAAGCTTCCAGATAAGCATTATCAAAGATTAATCTAAAAGGTTAGCAACATCTAGCAAGCAATTGCAGAACCCCTTAAAAGTATCAATATCATTGAATTTGAGATAGTGTAAAGTAGGGAGCACACTAGATTGAAAGAGAATTTCTGAAGAAATGTACTTTGACAACCATTTCAAACATAAGTAGCCTTTATAAACTTGTAAGTTGATGATGACTCAAAGTTGTTTTGCCGTTATCACTGCAATTCAGTGTTTATGCTTACACAATATAGGTTATATCTAATTATATATTAATTCGTCAATCCAATTTAAATGTTGCATTCTCTTTCAAGAATTAGTTGACCGTGCTTCTGCAACATCACATATTGCATAGACTCTGTTTCATTTACAAGCTACAAAACTTCAGCAAAGATGTGGCAGTATTCAAGAAAAACAGACTTGAGATTGCTGTTTGCCTTGGTGGTGTAGAAGTATTTAAACTTTTCCACTAATGACAACAACTTAAGAGCCTATTTGGTTGGGGGAATAAAAGATTCCATCACCACATTAATTCCGTACAAGTACATACATTTTGGCTGTTTTTTCTTCTTCTTTTTTTCTGCATAAGTTATGCGGGAATGTATGGATAATTGCGGACGGAGTAGAATGTGGAATAAAAATACGGGTATTAGTAGTACATGGATTAAATATAAATCATAAAAATGCCTCAGACTCTTTTAGATTTATTTCTCCTTTTTCGTTGAAAATATCCAACAGGAAACAATCTTTGTACTATAATCCCTACATAACTAATTCATGCATTACATAACTTGTTTCTAACCAAACTACTCCCAGGAGTATGTAATAGAGGTCATTGTACTTGAACCCTATCTTTTTAGAAATGGAAGTGCTGTAGCACATTATACTTGATGACAATCAAGGTTATATAGGAATGCTTGAAGAGATCTACATTATAATCCACATGATAAAATAGAGAAGCTTGGAAAAGAAATTTTCTAGTATCTAGGCCTACAACATCTGAGACATGTCACACTAAAGGCTCCATGGAGGTAACTTATGATGCAGCATCAAATATACCATCAAAAAACAGAAACAACAGTACGTAGAAAGTAATAGAAAGTTATGGTCATAAAGCCCAAGATCAGTTGCTAGATGATCTAGTAGTTATAAATATGAGCTTTCTACTCGAGGCTATAGCTAACTCTTCTTGCTAAATCAGTCCAACTACTGATAAATTAAGCATGCATCAAATCAATCAAGAGGCAAGTTCTGTAAGTTACCATTTAACATAGAGGCTATAAGACCTCAGTGCAACGGGTCAAATTGTGCCATGATCTGGTAACATCATAATCAAGTGTGCGGTGAAAACCATAACCTTGACATGACCTGTTAACTCTACTCCATAATGACAGCTAATGTTGACCTTACTATCAAATGGTAAAATCTGGACCGTCTAGTGAAAACTGAAAAGTCACCCTAACTTGTTTTACCGTATAAATAGTAATTGTCAAAAAAGTCTTTGGCAAGTAAATAATAAATTCAATGCTATTTATTGTCAACAGCCATGCAACTTCCTCTCTTCATGATAATATCAAGTAACAGAAACATCAATCCAAATAAATTGTGACTAGATGTCAAATATTGATTTCGTTGATTTATGTTTTGTAACTTAATAGAGCAATAGATACTTCTATTCAATAATCTTAGAAATTCGAAACTAGATGTATTAATATCACACCACTTATAAAGAAGTATTTACTCTTCATTTTACCAATTGACTCATTTACACCATCTTCAATTCATCATATACTTGAATGTGACTCTCATTAGATGCTAATGAATAATTTAAGTGTGTTTACTCATTTTGACCAAATGAATTTTAACATATATTTTTCACCTAATTTCATGTCCACTATAAGTGCCATGTCTCAAATTGTCACCTCTAAACCAACTGCTATCCAGTAAATGCAGATATCATTTTATGGAAACAAGGTATACCTGGTCCAGGAAATATTTAGCAGTATCAGGAAGAAAATGCAGTTCATCCCTTCTCTTGTATGTTTCCTGGATGGCAAGGTCTTTCCAGATCTCGTCTACAACTGGAGCATATTCACGTGTAGCAGCAGGAAAGAAAGTATCCAAATCTCCCATAGCTATGATTTCCAGTAACCAATCAGAAAAATGTTTTACTCTTTGATTGACTGAGTAGATGCAGCGCCTGCTCCCATCAGTTCCGCCATCAACTAAATCCACACAACAACAAACATTCAGATATTGCCCACATGATATATATCCATCAAGGAGAGGATGCCCTTTGTGCTTATAAACAACACATATATACAAAAACATAGACACACATATATCTGTGTATGCCTCTCTCTGTGTGTGTATTTTTTTTTTTTAATATAAAAAGAGAGAGAGATGGCCGGGGGGGTGGGGGGGGGGGGGTTGGTAAGTGAAACCTTGTAGTATATTTTATAGTAATGTTTCCCCAAACCATTAAACGAGCAAAGTTGAAGGGGGAGTAGGATAATTCATGAAATGCCTTGGGTTTAGGAATACGTCCATTGGTCAGCCTATGACAAGCCAACTTTGACATTAAATAAAGGCCATATCCCATCCTTTAAGAACATAACAAGGATGAAAATACATGGAAACACGCCCTCAGACCCACTCTTCCCAGTGTATATACTCACACATCCAAATCAGAAAGAAAGAGAAAGCAAACTTAAATTTCTGGCTATTAGCATGCGCCTGTAGCCTGTAGGAAAATGCTTTCCCCATGTACAAGCAGGTGCAAGGGAGAGAGGATCTATGCCTTTCTTCTAGTTGTCATTTCTAACTAAAGGCTTTTTCACTTTGCTTCCTTGCTTATTAAAAGTAGTTATCCTTTGCAGGCCTTTACTTTTATCAACTCAAAACTAAATTAGGATTACAACCAGAATGGGTGCAACTCAATTCAGCTTACGTTCAACAAGGAAGGAGTGTCTAGAATACCTGGTGAAAATTTTTCCATCTCCAAATCAGAGGTTTTCTCATCCATCAGGACCTCCTCCTCAAAGTGTTCTCGCCCCTCAAGTAAAACACTCAGGTATCTATAGATGTTTCTTTGAATGGTAAGCTTGATATTCTGTACCTCTTCAAGTGTGAATTTACTTTTAGATATAAACTTCACCTGTTGTATTGAAAAAGTGAAGGAATAAAATTGATTAAGAGCTAATCATAAAATAAAGATTACAAGGTTTGGCAACAGCAGCAAATAGGCAGTTTCCAGGTTCAAACGCGGAAGTCATGCAGGGAAATGACAGAAGCAACTAAACATAAACCATTAACCAAGCATGATTGATCTGTATTCGACTGGAATCAATGGTCCCTACTTAATACTACAGATGATCCACCAAGATAATTTGAATCGCCGAAAAGAAAACTAAAACGAAATCAACCCGAGGAGTTACCAAGTAAGAAGGAAGCTAGCACTTTTTCTTTGAATTTCGGATTGAAAGGAAAAGACTCAACTTCAGCATGTACATTCAACAAGTTTTTAGTCTTTGAAACTCAATAACATGAATGAAAATAAATGCAATTACTAACTTGTAATATGATGAAATGTCACTAATTTTCACTTCAAAGAGAAGGAAAAAAGTAGAGAATCCACAGTTTTAAGCTTTCTTCTCAAAAGGCTATCTGATATATTGTAAGTAACGGAGAAAGGCCCCCCTAAAGATCATCATAGAAAACCGGCAAGCTTCTTATTCAAGGGATTACTAACTTATTCAAATAATAGAAGATATATGATTTTGTATGCCGACCTGCTTAAAAATGGTGCTTGTCCCAGATCCTTCCAACCCAAACAACAAAAGTTTCTGCAGTCTACCATGCTCCAAATACTCAGGTATAGACCTACCTGAAAAGGCAGTCGCATCTTCTTTTGGCCCATGAATATTTCCAGGTGGAACAGGCAAGGAAAACAATGAGCAAATGAAACGAGTAGATGCCTGCCTAACAAAAAGTACAGCTGTAACTAATTAAAATATAGACATAAATCATTTTAAAAGGATCATAATGTCCCTCAAGTGGAAACCTTTACTTAAAAGGATTACGAGAGAACCTTTCCCCATATGTTTCCTCTAATGTTATTTTGACCTTCTTCCTCATAGGATCCATCATCGTATACCCAAAAGTGAGTACCTCGTTGACACTGAACCTTGGCTAACTGAAAAAAGAGGAAAAGATTTCAGCACAGATAGCTAGTTTTGTTCCAGGCTTATAAGACACCATCATCTCTAGAAATTTTATCTCCATTGATTTCCAGAATGCAATGTGAACACAGGAATCCAGTATTGAGCATGCCAAAGCTACTCTCGTTCAAAGATCGTTATTATAGGAAAATATATGTTTTGAGCAAAATTAATTAGTATATCATCTACTTAAGGGGATCCTTCAAGATCGAAAATATTGAAACTCCTTAAAAAGATGTGGCCTAGCTTTGCTAATACAATGAGTGGGAGGGTCAGGGCCAAAATGGGTTCACACCCTCCCAGCCTCTCTCGCTTTCTGTACCAACTGATATTATGCTACTCGAACTACATCAACTGAAGTTGCAGGTTTGCATCTTGTGTTGCAGTCCTTTACATGAGACAGTTCTAAACCCTCCTTCAACTACAGCACTCTTCAAGCAAGCACATAATTCTCGTGTGCAATACCCATAAGAATCTTACACGCGTCGGAATGATCAAAGCTGGCTACCAGCAAAATCTGATTCTGATAATGATATGACAAGCTTCCATGTCTCAGAAAATAAGTGATAACAAATAAATTATTCAGAAACCACTATGAACTACAGTAACAACAAGAAGAAGATCAGTGGAACAATCATTTCAGAATCTCTTAGCAACATGGAACATCGACTAAAGCCAAAAACATGAAATCCATGATAAAATGATTCGATATGCAACGAACTAACTTCAGAGAGTATTATTCAGCATACAACTAAATAGAATTGTATATCTAATCACATGCTCAAATGGAGTGAATATGCACCAGAATATTCTGAATAATCCAACATCTGAAATTAGTTTACCTTCAGAACCCTGAGCTCAACTTTTGTAGTCTCACGGCCATTGATGAACACTTTTGTATTTCCTTTACTAGCATCAATCTGAAGCTTACCACCCACATTCAGTTTTGAACTTATTATCCTATCTGGCTTCTCTCCCTCCTATAAGAGAACATGCCAAATCCAGTGAGCAACAAAATGCCACAAATAAATCACATACAGAGTACCTATGCAAATTGACGAAAGCACAATAAAAACTGCTGTCACCTTTCCCCAAAGCCCCGAATCCTTGTCATACCAATACTTTCCAGGTCTCAACTTCTGCGGTGGAATTGCACATCCAAGCAACTCTACTAATTCCTCCTCCCGCAATGGCCTCCCATTGACCCACACCTGCTCAGGTTGAATTTGGTTTGCCAAGCACTCACTCTCTGCCTTCATTATCAGCTTAACTTCCAAGGGACTGCAAATTTTCGCCAGCAAACGAGAACACTTACCCAGTTTCTCCCTGTTAGCCTCATCTATAGGCCCTCCTATGCATCCCACACATTTCCTACCCTCTGGCATTGAGCCCATAGCCTTAAGCAAACAGTTTCTACAGTACCTAGCACCACACACAATGCAAAATTCTCTCTCTCTTAACCTATTATTCTTCCCACACCTACTACAGGCATGAGCCCTAACCTTAAACCCTAGCCTATCATTTTTTCCATTTTTCTCCCCTTCCGGCAATGATTTATCATCAACATCAACAGACCGAGCCGAATTATACTCATTTCTATCTACGTTATCATATTTATCATCATTATCATTTTCATATTCATTCTCTGCATTTTCATCAGTATCAACAGCCGGAACATTACCGCTATTATTAAACTCCGAAAGAGATTGATCCGTCGGGATTTTACTCTCAGATTCCGAGCTGGAATTCATGCGCAGCCTTGAAGCCGAACACGAACTTCCACTTCCACTACTACTATTTTTCTTGACGTGCATAGCGAATTTGGAACGAAAGGACGGTTCCTTGCGGAATTTGGGAAGTTTCGTGAGGGTACTTTGGGAAGAAACCAGTGGATCAACTACAGGAACAGGAAAATCTAAGGGAGGACCTTTATACTCAACAGCGATAGAGTAGTCGAGTTGTTCTTCGTCCGGTAGCGGAGCTCCGGCCGGCAACATTCGCCGGAGAAGGTCTTGCCAAGCGTCAGAATTGGAATCAGCAAACGGCTCAGTCATGTGGAATTCAGTAGAAGAAAGAGGAAGAAGATTGAATGTGAAATGGAAATAATGGTGACATGGTTGCTTGCCAAATTGGTTAGGTTGGGATTTTGGTGTGTGTAACTGAAACTAATTAAGACAGAGAGAAACGGGGTTCAATTGGGGAAAAGGAAACTAAGTACGGTAGCCAGGTGGGCGTTCATTTTGAAAATTAAATTTCTCAAAGCCGCCTACGTGCTCAAACTCGGTGCGCGTCGCTCCTTGTGCAAATTGGTAACTACCTTCTCCCTCTCTTTAAATCTTTTATCTTATGTTACGACTCAAATTAACTCTTTTTACTAAAGTTTTGTCAACCAGTATTATTCATATCGATTTACCTCTAGTAATATTTTATTCTTAATGTAACTATACATGATGCTAGTGTATTCATCTGAAACATAAAAAGTTAATTTATAAACGTTGAAAAACCATACAAATTAAATATTTTTCATAAAAAATGTTTTCTGATTTGACATTTCCTTAAACTCCGTACAATTTGGGAGGTAAGGGAGGATCCAACTCTCGGTAGAGTTGAAGTAAAGAAGTCACATGGGGTTTTCTAAACAGATTATTCCAACAACTAATAAAATTCGTTATGGTGCATGTCCATGTGTTTTCTGATAGCAACATTAACCTAATTGCTAACTACTAAAACGAATTATTTACAGTATATAATCTCTTTGTCCATGAAAATTAAATGTTTTAGACTACGGGTGTGTTTGGTAAAATATGTTTCAATTTTTTTATGTTTGATTGACTTAAATATTTTGGAAAATATTTTTCTCATGAACTCATTTTTCTTCGATTGAAGGAATTCACTACCAAAAGAAGGGAAAATATTTTCCAAAACTCTTTTTCAACATTCTTCATCCCACCAACCTCACCTACGCACCCCCCATCCCAAATAAAAAAATTATTAATAGTACTTTCTTTTCTTGTTATAGATAAAAATATCATTTCAATAAATTAATGAGTAATTTCTTTTCATGATATAATTTTTTTTTAATTTTAACCAAAAAAAAAGTACTTTCTTCTCGTGATGTAGAAACGTATTTTCTTTCATTTCAACAAAAAAAATATTTTCTTTTCATGATGTAGAAAAAGGTATTTTTATTCATTTCAACAAAATGAGTATTTTCTTTTCATGATATAGAAAAAGTATCTTTTTTGTTTCGATTAAATGAGTACTTTATTTTCATGTTGTAAAAAGAGTATTTTCTTTTTCAACCCAAAAATGAGTATTTTCTTTTTAGTTGTGTGCTTTTGCGTAAAAAATAAAGTAGCACATTAGTTCCTTTGTATGAATTTTAGAAGAATAATTAAATTCTTGAAAAAAATAGAGTCCTGAAAGCGTTGGGTATTTGGGGAGGGAGAAGCAAGGAAACTTGGGGACTTGGGGAAAGGGGTGAGGAGAGTAGCATAAAAAAATATTTTTTACTCTCTAACCAAATATTAGAAAATATTTTTCAGAAAAAATTTCTCACTCACCAACCAAATAAAATAAATGATAAAAGCACTTATTTTCCATGAAAACATTTTCTAGAAAAATATTTTTCATGAAAAATATTTTCCTTCATACCAAGCACACCCTAGGTTGCTTCGTTCGCCAAATTAACTTATATAGCCTGTTTGGTCAAACTAAAGTGATTCTTTTTTTCAAAAGCATTTTTTCTTAACTTAAGGTGTTTGACCAAACTTTTTTTGGGGGGGGTGGGGGGTGGGGGGAAAGTATTTTGAGAAGAAACAGAAGCAGTTTTTGAGAAGCAGAAAAAAAGTAGCTTCTTCCCAAAAGCAGAAGCAGAAATAGTTTTGACTTTTCTTCTTACCAAAAATACCCTTAACAAAATATAGTATATACCAAAATAGCCATTAAATCTAATACTTAGGATATTAATTTATAAGTATTTATTCTTATTTTTAAGATAGTTTTCTAATATACAGTGACTTCAGGGGTGAATGCTTTTATATTTGTTGAATTATTTTTAAT
This sequence comes from Nicotiana paniculata, assembly GCA_005239505.1. Classification (NCBI taxonomy): domain Eukaryota; kingdom Viridiplantae; phylum Streptophyta; class Magnoliopsida; order Solanales; family Solanaceae; genus Nicotiana; species Nicotiana paniculata. The sequence continues at coordinate 38,056 of ML331514.1, forward strand.
ATATTTGAATAATATTAAAGGAATTAAAGTACTTTCTAATTTTATTTTCATATTTTACTTAAATAAAATAAAAAATTAATTATTGCATGTAATAACAATTTTTCGAGATTATTATTTATTTATAATATTAGCTATTAAGTAAATCTATTCATGTCCTTATTCATAATTTGATACTTAAAAGCCCTCTTTGAAAAAGTTTGGACAAACACAAATTATTGTTCAGAAGTGCTTTTCAGAGTAATTAGTCAAACACAAACTGCTTCTCCAAAAGTACTTTTTTCAAAAACATTTTTGAAAAAAAAACACTTATCAAAATAAGTTGATTTTTCCGTAAAAATAGCACGGGCTAATCAGTTTTCGGAATGGACATTCAAAAATAGCTAGCGTTTGCAAAGTCATTGAAAAATAGCCACTATTTTGCTGCAACATGGAAAGTTCCAGCATAATATACTGAAGATCGATGCACCTGTGTATGATCTTCCAGCATATTATGCACGACATATTATGTTGGACCGGCATATTATACTGGAACTCCAGTATATTATGTTGGAAGTCCAGTATACTTTCGCTGGTACTCCAGTATAATATACTGGAGTATTTTCTGAATTTTAAACTACGTTTTCGTTCAGATTTATCTTTACATAAAAATGATTAAATTTCGATTACTTTTGAAACTGTAGTTATTTTTGAACGGCCACTTATACTGCTATTTTTGAATTTCTCCTTCTTGGCCAAACATGTTATTATTCTGTCAAGATTCTTTTCATCTCCCTCACTCGTTAACACGCCCAATTGATATTTCAACTTTATTGCCTTCGCAATCTCTGCTTTTGCGAAGCAATATGTTATTGAGTGTTTCCTTTTAATCCTCTCATAAATCTTTTGCCGTTTGGTTACTGAGATCAGGGGTTATCCCAATATAAAACTTGAGATTAGATTTATCCAGTATTTAATTGTGGATATTAGCTAAACCAAAATAGAATTATACCAAAATCATGGATTATATATAGAAGGTGAAATTATCTATACTTAATTCCTGATTATAGTTCTAAAATAACCTTGTTTTAAACCAAACGACCCTATTCTTCTTTAACCGTTGTCTGCGGCTTTTCTTAATAGTATAAGATAAGAATGCTTCTCCCATTCTGACTCTGATGGAGAGTCGTTATTTCCAGATAAAATCCATAAAAGCTTGTCTTCATCTGCTTATAAGATCCTTGTGTGTTATAAATAACGACAAGTCCTTGGATCTTATAAGTGGATCTAACAAATGTTTTTACCACGCAACACCTCTGGTACTGATATAAGGGTAGCATAAGACGACAACATTGAGGATATTGGAACCTAGCAAAAAGTCGACGTCCCTATTACATTAAAAAAAGGGGACCTACAACTCGAAATTAAATCCGTTTAGGCACATAAAAACTAAAAAGTGATTGAAACATCAACAGCTGGAACTATAGGAACAGGAGTTGGAAAGTGATTGCCTTTGCTAATTTGATCTCTAATACAGGAGGGTAATGTCCTAAATTTAAACAGAATTACGGGCAAAAGAATATTAAGTTACATTACATTGTTATGCTTTACGAGAAGGGCAAAGCAGGAACATTACACATAATCAAAGCCAGCAAAGGCTTTTGAAGCAATCTTTCTTCACTTACCCAGTTATGCTTATAACAGGAAGGTTATAGGCACAAAAAGGCAATGTCCAGATCGGACACCAAACAAATAACGGTTTCCATTAATATTCTAAGACACTACCGTTTCAGTAGAAGGAGATGCTGTACAGGAGCTTCCTTCGGTGCTGTTTCTCAAAATTATTGATGATATCATCAATTGTATCCTCCCAATTTTCAGTCGCATCCAGCTGCAGTAAGAACTTATAAAGTTGGTGAAAGACAAAAAGAAAATCATATTTGAGATTTCATCAAGAACTGCAAAACACATACTTCTTGGCACAAAAGCAAAGCAAGGCGCCCTCCAACTGCTGCCTCCTCATGGTTATCTTTTACTTCTAAATTGATTATAAGAACCGGCTTCAAGAGGACTTGATTTCGGTTATGAAGATCTGCATTATCAGACAATGGCTGAACCAATGACAAAAACGCTTGAGATCCATAATGCATGAACAAAAACACTCTCCAAGAAATTTAAGGGGATCAATAGTAAAACTATCCGACAGCAGAATACATAATGTTCAAACTTGTTCAAGTGAGGAAAACATCCATGATTTCAGGTGCTCTTGCCAATGTAGAAAACTTTTTGCCATCATAGAATTACAAGACAGGTGTACCACAACACAGAATGAGATCAAGTCTAGGCAGCTCTTAAAGGAATATATAGCATGGATTCATTACAAGAATCTCTATTAAGATCTTGCTTTTAACAAGACAGACATTTTGCTATACCATGACTTGCAAGATGTGTCAATGACTACAACCAAATTGCCGTCTAGTTCCAAATGAAATAAACAAAAAAGGAAGACGAGAAGGAGGACAAATGAGATCATATATTATACTTTAGCATATAGAAATATGAGTGTTTTGGATAGCGTGCGGCGACAAATAGCGACGACGGCCCGCTTCACTAAGGCGAGAGGCGTGCAGCAAAGCGCTCGCCTTTTTTATGTGAAGCGACAATTTATACAAAAACATAAAATATTATATACATGCAACTAAAAACTCAATAACAATAATATATTAATAAATATCATTCAAAAATTAAAGACTCAATAGATAGTCATAGACTCATAATTAAAAAAATTATCAAGTCAATATGCAATTAATTCTACTCTATAAGACTATAAATCTATAATTGAAAAAACAGAGCAACAAATAAATAAGCTACTGCCTCACTAACCTATTTTGAAAAACAGAGCAACAAATAAATAAGCTACTGCCTCCCCAACCTATTTTGAAAAACAGAGCAACAAAAAAAAAATTAAAGCTGTTGCCTGACTGCTTCTGCTCGATTTTGAAAAATACTGCCTCTGCTCGGTTTTGAAAAAACAGAGCAACAAGTTGAAAAAACAGAGATGAAAGAGATGATGGAAGAAACAGAGCAAAGAAGAAGAAAAACAGAGTAAAGAAAGAAAGAAAGAAGAAAAAAAACAGAGCAAAGAAAGAAGAAGAAAAACAGAGCTGAAAGAGATTATGGAAGAAAGAAAAACAGAGCTGTGGTGAAAGAGAAGAAAAACAGGGCTGAAAGAAGAAAGAAGAAAGAAGAATAAAAAGAAAAAAGAAGACCAGCAATGGTGGTCGACCAGAAGAAGAAGTAAGTAGAAGAAGAAAGGAGAAGAAGAAGAAAAGAAAAGAAAGAAACATACCTGGTGAAGGGGTCGCTGATGGCTGATGATGGAAGAAGAAGAAGAAGAACAGAACCCAAGCCCTAATTTTGTCGAAGGAGAACTGGAGAAGAAGGGTCGCTGCAAGTCGTATCGTAAGAACTGATTTAACCCAAGCCCTAATTTGTTGTTTTAATATAAACCGATGCCTTTTCTTGTGTTATACTCAAATAGCGACGCCTCGAATTGCTTCTCGAATCGCAGCGCCTCTCGCTACAAAGGCGGAGGCGCTCGCTTTTCTTCTTCGCAACGCAACAGCCCAGGTATGGCGATACTGGCTCGCCTCGCGTCGCTACACGCTTTTAGTGCTGTAGCGAGCGCTATTTATAACACTAATAGAATAAAAATCTGTTTAAGCAGTTAGAAATAAGAATAGAATGAAAATCTGCTCAAGCACTTATAAGTTCGCGTAAAGCATTTGATTCATGTAATAAAACCTTAAGCAGAAACAGTACCAAAGACCCTGGAGCAGCACAAGCTTCATGTCAGCATCAACCAACCGACCACTCTCTCATCTTGTAGATATGTTGAGATATGGAAGCATAACATTCACCCACATATAATATTATTGTCTCATAATCCTACGTGGTTCTTCCCTTTCTCTTTGCTAGAAAACTTCTAATTTGCATTGTGCTACGGTACACTTATCTGTTCCAGACGTTCTATTTTCGTTCTCTGTGTTATATTTTCATCTGTATGCCATTCTCTTGGAAGACTTGACCACCTTATGGGAGCTAAATATTTTTTAAAATACCTTGTATGAGCTAAACTACTTGCATATATATTTAATCTCACTTCTAATTGTCCTAAAACCTTATTTTTCTAGAGTACTTCTCCATTGTTCTAACTTCTTGTTGACGTTCTCACTAGTTTTGTCAATTAACACAATATCATCTACAAATACCATGCACCATGAAACCTCATTCTATATTCTATTGCTTATTGGTTAGCACATCTATAGCTATGGTCAACAAGTAATGAAACAGGTAGATCTCTAGTGTAAACCCACCACTATTGAAAACCGCATTGTATCTCCTCTTGTTCTTCTCACCCTTGTAACCACCTCCCTCATATATATTCTTTTACGTCATTTACATAATTAATATAATTTCATTTCTTCTCAAGCACCTATCAAAAGATTTTTCTCGAGTATCATGTGCCTTCTCTAAGTCGATGAATATCACATGGAACCCTTTTTTCTCTCGTTATAAATTTCCGTTGTATTCGTGGAGAAAATATAGCATCTCATAGAATAAACTTTACTAAAAATGCCACTGAATGACCGGAACAAAAGAAGAAAACACACACACACACACACACACACACAAATGAAAGGATGTCAAGATAATAACACTGTAATCTCTCGTCTAATCACAACATATCCAACATCAAGAAAACTAAAAATGAAGAATTCCAACTATGCATTGCGAAGTAACAATTTGTTGTACATCCCAACTTACATCTTCCTTGGTCAAGAAACGGATTTATTTGGGACGGAGAGAGAAATCTTTTCCAACACGAGTAAACATTGGAAGAGTACTATATCTAGCAGCAGCAAAATCATTCCCTATAGCAACTCCCTTTAAGATTGAATTACATTGCTAGTTCTTAGGAAGGCCCTGGCCCCTAAACTCTCTTGCATCTCCAACTACCTTCCTTATTCTCCTACGACCATCATTTTAGTCTATAAGCAGAGGTTTAAGCACTCGCAGACAGAGATAGTAAAAGATGTGGCTTAGACTACTATACTTTCCTTCTTTTTTTTCTTCAGAAAAGCAAGCTAAGAATATCTCCACAAGAGATAAGATTATTGAACTTTTTCTCACCCAAATGGCCAAGTCATGATTTTACTGCAGCTAGAGAACATTTTCTACCAATCTTTACCTTCAGTAGGTAAATATCTTCCAATTGCAAGGATAACACTTGGCAACTCTCCCTCGTTCTGTATATGGCTATTCAAAGGTTTTTATGAGCATTAAGAATTATTCCTCAGATGCTCCATGGCTATCAGTCAATGGAGATGCTACATAGAGGTAGTCAGTTAGTAAAGTTTACACCCTTCGGTACTGAAGGCTTGGAGATGGAATCCAATAAGTCTGATCCGAGATAATATTGATCTTTTTTCTAACCTTACTAATGTGCAAAATTTTCAAATTCTTCAGCAACCTGATAGACAGAGCTCATTTAAGTGCAACCATTTAGCAGGATTATCAATCCATCATTTTCAAATAAACAGAAACGCAAACGAGTATTGCCAACCTTCAAGCACCAAATCAAAAACTTTTTCTTCAAATGTAAGTACGACATCAAAGCAACCATCAGCAGCATTTTCCTGCCAACGTTGAGGTGCAGTCTTTACACCCAAGTTCCTTTTTAGCATAGGCAATATTCCATTTCGCTTGTACCTAGAAAAATGCAACTGAGGCTCAACCCCCAATCCCAATTAAAACGAGAGGATTCTGAAAATAAAGCAATATATATCCAATAAATATAGTTTAATAACCACATCTTCAGCATGGAAAGAGTAAAGGTTGTAACTTTTGTCCTACAAAGGAACAAGTGGCCTAATCTTTATAGTTTGAAGGATTAATCAGTAGAAGACAATGAGGTTTTTATATTCCACAAATTGCAAGCTTAACCTGTACTTAATAGTTTAATCTCGTATATGTTGAAATTTATTCGCAAGAAAACAAATGTTTTCCCAATAGTTAGTCCTGTTACATGCATGTTATCCCATTCGAACTAACAAAACGTGATTAAAAAACACATAATCCAATTACATTAAGTCCTCCCAATCCATTATACTAATAGGCTATGTAGGGTAGAAAAGTAGCATTAGAAAGTAAGCATCCAGAACCTTCAATCAGAACAATACAAACCCTAAAGCACCAGTGAAATTCCTCAATTCGTCTACAGATCAGTACACAAAATTAGGGTAATCTAATCGCAAGTGAAGGGGGACAAAATGCACTTACAATCACTAATAGCATGTAACTAGGCAAATTTGACCATGGCAAGGATATAGCTAACGAAGACAAAAGGAGAGGCAGAAAGGCGTACAGTTCGGGGTCTTTGCGGCGGAGGTCATCGAACATGTGTTTATAGGGAGTGCCGAAGTCGTAGACATTGGGTTCCCTAATAGAAGGACCTGGAAGCTTCACGTGTTGCCCGGTACCGTACGAAGCCACATCAAACCCCTCTCGTTTCAGCAGGCAATGAGCCTCCATGCTCCGGTTCTGGTTCGACGAGCAAACCATGGCGTACCGGAGCTTCATAGTTGATTCCGGCAGTTCCTCACGGCGTAATACTCTTCTATTCCGGAGGTAACGAATTCGTCGATAGCTCCGAATTTTGCGCCTGTGCCTGCAGAGAAAGAGTATAGCTTCAAACACTTTAGCCGAAATTTAGTACACTGGAAAAGAGCAAGGTGTTTTTTGTGGAGAAAATGACGAAAATAGTCCTTTATGTTTTTATGTAAGTTTAAAAAGGTACCTTAAATATACTACTAAGCAGTTTTAATCTTGTAAATTTGTCAACGTGGACACTTTTAGTCGTCGGAACATATTTAAAATAAATTCTGCTTATTTTGATTAACTTAAGACCAAATTGTTCAAAATATATTGTAGGCATAAACAATTTAAAATGTATTTAAATTTAGAAAAAGAAACATCGAATTACAGCCTCACCTCATGCACAACAATATGATGATGGCAAAAATGTTCTACAATTTAGCGAATTTCACTTGTCATTGAATAATTCGTTTTAGTTTTGAACACTTCCTAACAAGAGAATGAATTATATACTTATTTTATTGCATAGAAGGATAGGACACACGAATAATAAAATTGTTTACCCATAAAACGGTTCAGTTGAATTTGTTACGTGGTTTATAAATAAGCGAACTGTTTTATCCAAAATGATAAATAAACTGAATTTAAAAAAAAAAGACTTAGCGATTAAAATCAAAGGAAATGACAAGCCTAGTTCTGGGAGCAATGTCTCCGAGGGCAGAAATGTAAAACAGAAAGTAAAGTTATTTTATTTAGCTTGAGAATGAATGTAGCATAAGTTTTGCCAAAGATTTATTGTCTTTACAATGGCTGTTAAGCCTACTATTTATAGCTAGACATAGGGAAACAAGATCATAGGATCGAGCCTCTCTTAAATAACAATAAAGGGGGTGATAGATGAATAAGTAACGGTATGATATGAATGCAAATATTCTCTGAAACGGCTGCACATTTAATATCAGTAAATATTCTTCATTAAATGCTTTCCGATGGAAAACATTTGACCTGTACACGTTGATTGTGCTCCCTAAGGGGTCCAACCGATACCAATATCAGTTGTTGTTCCCGGTACTGGTTGTTACTTGATTTATCTTCTGTCTGTCTTCGTTCCACGTATCGCACTACCATTCGATCGTTTAATATAAACCAATTTTATCATATAAAGATAGTCCCCCTACATTCCGATGGCATATCTTTCTGTCATCGGGAAGTTGGTGAAGATACCTTTCTTTGCGAAAAATCTTCTGAAAACCTTTTGAACGTCTCTGACGCTTGAAAGTATGCATGTCTTCTCGCATTTAATACCCCGAACACGTGTTGCCTCATGATTTAGCAATATTTTCGCCGGTTCTCGAGTTAATCATGACCACGATTTTTGTCGTCTATATCTATACTTATATTCGTCATTTTACCTCTTTCACTTCCAAAATTTTCATAAGTTTCTTACCATCTTTGCACTTAACCTTCTCTTGCTTTCATCTCTTTCTGATTTTCTTCAAAAAAAACTCCATCATCTTCTTACTATTATGGATTCTTTTACCGAGTCTTTTGTGAACTCTGGTCTTCTCTTCGATGGAGGCTCGAAGAGAAACAAAGATAAAGAGTTTGATATCGATGTTGATCCTCCCACGGTAAGCACCATCATACCCAACCACTTAAGCACTCATAGTGAGTTCCAAGAGAAGTTCTCTCCTATGCATCTTCGAACTTGTACTGTTAACGGGTATCTTTCTTCTATTTGCCCTTCCAATATTCCTACTGTGAGGAAGAATGTAACTGCCCATACTTAGACATCATTGCTCATAACCTAGTAGAGCGGGTTACCTTCACCAAGAAAGATTTTATGTACGTCTATACATACCCTTTTACTTTGGGCCCATTTTCTTTGAGCCGGATCTTGACCCCGTGATCCTGGAGTTATGCCACCAGTACCAAGTTTGTTTGGAACAAGTAGGCCCTTCTGTGTGGAAAATGGTGGCTTGTCTATGCCGGTTGTGTGCAGAGACTAGGTAAACCTTAACCCTGGCACACATGATGAACCTCTACTCCCCCAAAATCTTCTGTGGAGGAGTAATAAATTTCAGTAAACGTGGTCACCATGCCTTACTTACCAGTATGGATGATGATAATGACTGTAGGTGGATGGATCAATTTGTCATCATTGCTACAAGGGATATCATCCCAGCCACAACTCCATCATTTCGTGAATCATGGAGTCATTCACGTAAGTTTATAATTTCTTAATCTCTTTTCTCCGTAAAAAAAGACTATTCTTTGTCATTGTTGACCCTTTTGTCTTTATTGTTTCGGCTACCCGATGGACACCACCAAGGGTTGAAGGCCTGGACCAATGGGTTTAAAAGATTCTGGATATTACAACACCAGAAACTCGTCAGTGGAAAGAGATGGCCCCCAAATATGGGTGGAAGTCCAAGAACCATAGTAAACTGAATCCTTCTATCCTCTACCCCTGTATATACATAAGTAAATCTACTAATTGTATCTTTTGTTTGATTCAGGACTCCCGCAAGGCTATATCACCTGTACCGAGGTCAAGGTTTGGCTGATGCCGTGGAGGCCGCAAGATTGTTACAAAGTGCTCTCACTCGAAGTGGTTCCCTCGGATCTACTTCCGGTGGGGGCACTTCCTCTCGGAGTCCCCAGCTAGAGAACAGGAAACCAAAAAGGCGTTGTTCTTCCTCAGTTGGGAATAAAAACAAAAAAAATAAAGAAGGCCGCAACTGAGCTAACTGCGACCACAGTAGTTATTGAAGATGACAGGAAAGACAGTGATGAAGGAGCTCAACCAGGTGCTCGACAAGGAGAGCTTAAAACCCCAACCGAATGTGAGGCCCGAGCACTTTGGGGTGAAATAAAGATAGTAGAGAATGTTGATTCTCGCTTTCAGACGCCTGTGCTATTTCTGGTCCCGAGATATCAGAACCCGGACCTCTTCTGCCTTTAGTTGACGAGAAACCAATAATCAACACTGCTTCTGTTGCATCTGTTTCTCAACCTACAACACCAACAACATCATGCCTCTCTATACCAATTGTACCCACGCCACCAGTATCCGTTGCATCTCCTCGCCGGACATAGACGCCCGAGAGGATGGTGTTTCTCCTCCCCAGTCCCCTGACCATGGGAATTTAGTGCACAATTACTCACCCCCTTCTCCAGGTCCCTGAGGAAAGAGAAGTGTCACTTTTTCGATTTCGAAGGAGTGCCATCAACTGTCTATGTTACGCCCCGTAATATTACATCGGTATTATGTCCCGTAGTACTAAATTACGACGATATCGCACCTTGTAGTTTTGTACGTTGAATAAAGGTAATAGACATCAGTCCAAGTAAAAGATTATTTGGAAATTATAAAGATTATATTATTTCACAAGTGATGAGTAAATTCGTGAAGGTGAAAGGGGAAGCAAGTCAAAGAAAATGAATTTCCATCCATGTTTGGCATGAGGGGGTAAAATACGGGTCGAGCGTTAATACCCGATATTTACGGACTAGTACCATACAAGGTACCATGTGACCATGATAGTGGGATATATAAAATGTATTGAGAATAAGTAAAATTTTAAGTAATTTGATACAATGTTTAATTATGCGGGTAATTGGTTAATTACCGGGTAACGGGACATTACCCAATTAACTAATAAGTGGAAAAAATTAATAAATTCACCCTCCAAAAACGTGGCAGTTTCCACAATGTAAAGAAATGACTAAGAGCATGTTCTTGATAGGTGGAAATCATGCTAGCCAAAGAAGGGACATTACATATTTTATAATCATTATACAAGTTTTATCATAAAACTTAGGAACTCCTTACAATTCAAAGATACTGGAGTTTGGAATTCAAAAAGAAAATGTTAGCTTCTTATGAACAAACACCAACAGAAGACATGTTCCATTCTTTCTAATACTTCAGAGAGCAAAGCTTCATTTTTTTTTCGTTCAAAATATTTCACATAAGCAGAAGCTTCATTTCGTTCAAATAATTCAAGGAACAAAGCGTAATTCCATCAAAATTTTGCGGTTACAAAAGGGCACGGTGCAATCTTTGCCAAGAATATTATACAGAGTTTTCCCTACTCCAGGTATGTTAAGGCTATCCCTTCATTCTTTTGGCATGGTCCAAATTATACTGAAGAAACAGGCAAATACACAGTTTCTATAACTTACTCTATTCATAGAAATAGTAGGGGTGTCTATATTCTTGATTCCCCATGAGAATTATTATTATCTTCTGTTCATGGGTCCTGAAAATACGTATGTTGGTAAAGTTTATTTCATGATATTTATCAGAGGCATAATGGCCTTATGACGTACCGAGAGATTTTATTGACATATTTCATATGCATTTCATGAATTCACATATGCACATTGACCCATGATCAGATGGCGTTATATACGCGTATATATGTAAATATATGTATATGGGATATGGGAAAAGGTTACGGCGTTATATACGCACCACCACCTGATCAGCTGGTATATGATGATGATGTTGCCCACAGTGGCTGAAATATG